>OY856411.1:525301238-525468738 GCA_963693085.1 Alisma plantago-aquatica
TATAGTTGTTTTTGGGTTGCATCTTTAACTGGTCTTGATACTCAAATTCTAAAACCCTTAGAAACCAAGTTGATACACAATGTCATTGGTTTCTGGGACGTTACAACCTTATACTTTTCCAAGGTGTCCATACCAAGGATTTACTTCAAATTCATTCATCTCAAGTGGTATAAGATCCACTTGAATGATGTGTTCTGAGAAAGAAAGAACACATGGGAAAAATACCTCTTGTAACACTGTGGAACCAACTAACGGAATTTCTAACAACAAGTTATTCGTTCTACGACTATAAGCAAAAGACATTTATGAATCACTTCACATGTGATAAAGGAGTGTGTAGCACCTGGGTCAATCAAAACAAATATGAAGAAAGATGAAGACATGAGAGGATGAAATAACTCCATCTAATTTGTCATGGATCATGGGTTGACTATTGCTTCTAACTAATTCATAGCATAGAATCTCGCTATTTCCTGCTGCCAACCTCATCCTCTATTACCTTGTGTAGATGAACCTACTTGAGACGCATGTCCACATCCTCATCCTCCTGCACCACTACTGAACTGTAGCCTATGATAGCCTTGATGAGTCTTCATTGGTGGTTGGATTACCTCAGTATCTCTTACGGGACAATCCCTCATTAGTTGTCATGTATGTCCACACTTATGGCAGGTTTTGGTCTCTTACTGTGGCCTAGACGGCCCTGTCACTTACATTGATGCCGCATTATGGGCTCCAATAGGTGGAAAGTTATGGCCTCTACCCTTACTCGTTGTCCACTGTGTCTGGGCACTTAACCTTTATGGTGTTGATGACACAAGAAACCTTAGTTTTTTGTAGCTTCCGGACCTCTGTCCTTGGGACTGGGCAGGTCCTTTCCTAAAATTGGCCCCATGTTTCTCGATTAGTGACCTTTCTATTTTCCTAACTGATTCCAAAAACATAGAAAATATCTCCCAATTCTCCAAATCAACTACAGATGTGGTTAACTCAGCATTTATACCATTCTCAAAATGTAGAATCCTCTCCTAGTTTGTAGTAGCCATGTGCAGACAAAACCACAGAAGCTCCATGAACTAGCTTCATACTCATTAATCTTCATAGGCCCTTTCCTAATCTACTCAAACTGTGAGATTTTCTCATCTAGGTATGTCTGAGGAAAGTACCTATTGGTGAACTCACATTGTAATTCCTCCCATCCAACCTCAATATCAGGCCTTTTCTCCTCCTCAATGGCCTAACAATGGCCAACACTTCCCTTTAATAAGTACGCAGCATGTCTGACTTTGTCAGTTTCTAGGATGCTAAGGATCTTAAAAGTTTTTTCTAACTCAGCGAGCCACATATCTACATCTGTCAGGTCTGATGTTCTAGCATATTCTATCGCTCTCACATGACGTAGCCATTCAAAAGTCTTACCAGAACCCCAAGATCCTAAATTGGGGACTGGTGCCCTAGGTGGTGGTATCCTATCCGCCGTATGTGTTACAGTCGTCATGAACTACCCAAAGAGAGCATGAAAAGTAGTGTTCTCCAGCATAGTCTGATCCAGTTGGGGATTCTCAGGCACTTGTTCTTCTCTCACCAATTTTCTTGCACCTCCTCCTACTACAGCAACGTTGCTTTTAGCAACATGTTCTTCGTGTTCTCCAGACATCTTTAAGCTTTACTTCTTCTTCTATATAATCAGAAGTCACTATAAGATAAATTGGAGGACACTAGAACAGACTCAATGACCTTAATCCTATGTCCCTATAGACTCAGTGAACCTAAGGCTCTGATACCAAAAATTGTGGCGACCGTTATCAATCCAACAACGTTATTGCATCTACACGAAAATAATCATTAACAACAGATTATCAAAAATCACTAAAAATTAAAACCTTTTTACCAAGAGATCCACTACCAAGAAACTCTTTATAGAAAAAACCAAACCATGTATACACATCATGGTTCACTTTAGACATACATCATTCCATCACCTTATAAGGATACAAGATATTAGTTGATTTACCAAAACATATACAAAAGCAACATTATACATTGAGGCGTACTAGCCAAAATCTCAGATCGATCATAAAACTATTTATGCACTATCTCCCAACAACCTGAGAGTACATGGACAACACATAGGACTATATATCTACAAGGCACATAAAAACACCCTCAACCTGAGTTGTTACTATTCTCCTTACTACTACTGCCCGCTCTCTATTGCACAATCTCTACCTCCTCGTGTACATCCACCTAAAAAGTGTGGAAACCCACGGGGTGAGATCTATATCTCAGCAGGAGATATAACCCTCCTCCAAAAATATAATTATCACAATAAATCTTATGAAAGAGAGAAGAAGAAACCTTAATTGAATTAAAAAGGTATAACTACTTGTTATAGAGAAATATTAATCATTTAAGTAGTTCAAATAACTATGACTAAGCAATAGATTGTATAATCATTTTTAAAAGGAATATAAAGAACATGTATAACATTTATCAACTAAGACATATAAAAGTAATTGCATCCTCATTAAATGTTTATGTATTTGATCCTTAAGAAAATATGCTAAACGATTGATTACATCTTTTAACAATCAATCTTATGCCCTGATGGAATGAGGTATACCGCTCATGCTCCAACTGACCACTTCTAAGTAGCATCAGTGCCATGTAAGGTCTATGGAAGAGTCAGACTCCATGACCTCTCCTTTCTCAGTTAGTACAAGATTATTGGAAGTCACATTATGAGTCAAACTATAATTAGCTAGCCTGGGTATATACACTCATCGTTATAGAGATACAACCCATAGTTGTTCCCTTATCAGGGTATGACCCATAGTCAATCATGATTATATCAGGGTGTGGTCCATAACCAATCTTGATTGCATATTGAGTCACGGCCTACAACCACACTCTCTTTAGGGTATGGCCCACAGCCAATCCTGTGAGTTAAGGATACAAGGAGATACCTCAACTTGCACCCCGTGTATTCAATAATATGCACTCTGATAAAAACTCATTTCACCATGTAGCAAATCCTGACACTGAATGGATCTATGACTAGGGAAACTACATTTTTAGTTCACTTGATAAGTTAAGTGAAATACAACATCTTTTAGCATCAATCAAGTTAAATGCATGAATTATAGATAAATGCTACATAGAAAGGTGTAATATGTTTTTCAAGGAGTCTTGTATCAATTGGAACACATCTTGTTACCCTTATCCTTGGATCTCAATCCCTTAAACATATTACTGGGAGTCTCATCCCTTCAACATTATCATTATCATGATCACATATTTTGGGTATTAAACCCTCAGTTCATTATTGAACATCGTCACCTTTTACTAGGCAATAATCATTTCTAGGTCATCAGACCCATATATATCATACTTGTTGTACAAGTATATCACATGGCTCAAAAGGTCTTATATAATATGTATTATGCTAAATCATCATAGCTCATACCTGGATATGCTCATCATTTCAAAATACCTACATGGTTAGGATTTCATAGCAAATGCAATATCATATCATGACCATGCCATAAAGAGAATCATTCAAATTCCAACCCTCTCATAATTAGGGTTAGGGTTTCCCCTTGTAGCTGATTCAGGATTTCAAGTTCATATTTATCAACCAAACCCTAATTTACATCGTAAGAGCTATATTATTTCCATAAGTGTTCACGCATACTTCATCAAATATCACCAATTGATTATCAACATGAAGTATTACCTTTCTCATGTAAGTAGTACATGTTTCTCTCTCATCCTTACTAAGATATTGACTTCAACATACTTATTACATTGATTTAACCTTCTTTAGGGTTTATCAGCCTAAACTTATTAAAGAGTACCCATCTCATTACTTCTTAGTGTATCCATTGATTATATTTAAGGTGTATCGACCTACACTCGTCAAGGTGTATCAGCCTATATTCAACAAGGTGTTTCGACTTTCACTCTAATCCTTGTGTTGACCTAGACACATTCACTTTTGTAGGCCTAGACACATCTACTTGTGTCGTCCAAGGCACATGTATAGGCCAGACACTCTTCATTTTTCTCGGCCATGGCACCTCAAAGAGATATTGATTTATAGGTGCTTAGGGTGATATTGGTCATAAGGTGCTTAGGGTGATATCGTCCATGAATCATATCTTAGTGAATTTGCTTCACCATACCTTGGTGCATGACCTCCTTCATAATTTAGCTAAGTATTTTCACCTTACTTAGGCATCACACTTGACCTTACTATAGGGTATCGACCACCCTAACACTTTGAGTGTCAGCCATAGTGTACTATCTAATGTGTTGGCCTAGGTATCCCTTTGTGTATCAGCCATTTCTATCACCAAGTGATATCAGACAAGATCTCAAGGACTGTGTTGCCTATACCTTCACATGGTGTGTTGGCCTAAGTTTGTCACCCATCACTTGTGTCGGGCTAGAGGGGTATTGGTTTGTGAGTGTATCAGATTACTAGGGTTAGGGTTGGCCATGTCGGCCTCTATACTCAACTAAGGCATCATGGCTTGATACCCCATCTTACAAGACATTCTCTTGGTCATGACGAGCTAGTGTGACTAGGGCATATCATTTTAATGGTGTCAAGCATATCAACCTATCTTCTTCTAGGTCATGATAGATCAAAATATCATTTTTAGGCATCACAAGTCATGACGGCCATCCACATCATAGTGCAAGTGTGTGTCAACTTAGTTATTTTTAAGATGTCGACCTACCCTCATCTTTTGATATAGGTGACAAGTTAGACAACTGAAAAGATGATAATCCTACACATGCAACAAACTGATAATTAGTTAGGAACTCATGTATATCGATCTTTCTCCATGAAGCCTTGTATCGGGTTAGGGTTTCCATAAGCCGATATCAGTTTGTGCATAGAGGTTCCCATTATCTTCTAGATCCAACTCTTCATCCATTATTACTCTAGTTCATGGACAACAGTCCCATATATCCATTAGAACTTTTAGAATCATCATTTAATCAAGGAAAGTCGTAATAGAAAATGAATCATCAAGTATTGCATGGTAAGAGGTGAGTAATAATAAAGTTGAGTTCAAGTCATATAACCCGCCTCAAGATCAACACAAGAGCTTCAATCTCCAAAGATCTACATTCCCAAGCTTGAAGATGACTTATCAAAAGTCCTAGACTCGATCGCAATACTTCAATATGAAAGAAGATACCATAGTTAGTAATTTGGTGAGGAAGAAAAAAAAAGAATCATGACCTGAGAAGCATAGTCCACCCAAGGTTGAAGATGACCATGGCTTCACCTTAGGAAAGGTGCTCGAGCTCCTTCCTATTCCTCAAGCTTCTATGGTCGTCCACCAAGAAAAGGATTATATGAAAGTCAAAAGTTGCACTTGTAGGTGAAAAGAGAGGCTTATATAGTTGAGGTTCAACAGAGAGAGTGTGTTTGTGAAGTATCATCACCATATGTACTTAGGTGATACGTTTCCATGCATGGTGGCTTCATGCATCCATAATTATGTTGCCATGAAAAACTCAGGAGGATAATCCATGGATAAAATATCGGCCATTGGGTATCTTGCTTGACAAGATAACACAACCCAATATCACTTTATGTGCAAATCGATACAACTTTTGAGAGGAACATATAAACTGATATGCTTCACCTACATGAGGTGCTTAGATCGAGAAGTACTTTTAAAAGGATGCCAAACCGATATGGGACCTCCTCTATGGCTCCCAAGATGATAGGCATTCCCATATATATACTTCATAACTCGACACAACCCCATCTAGGCTCAAAACACTCAACACTTATTTGGTTCTTTCACAACAATGAATTCTATCATTCAACCACGACCCAAACAAGGCGCCCCTTTCTTTCTCTATCATCTAGATGATGTTAAAAAATATAAGGGACACTCTAGAGGTGATAATTTGCACATAAACCCCACATTTGGGTAAATTTCAATCTTTAGCAAAGTTATCATATAAGGTACAACCAATTTGCAAATAAGTTCAAAATTGAGAATTAAATTTTTTTAAGGCTTAATTACTTTTCAAAAGATTAAGACAAGGTTCTAAGCAACTTACTTAGGAAAAACTTCTAGGGTTATCCCAAAATGTAGGTTAAGGGTGTTACATAAGCGACACTTTTGTTTTCATAAAAGAGTGGATTACTATTATTCATAACAACACCCATGTCAGAAAGAAGCCATTTCAAGTGGATGATCTTAGTTGTTGTTTCAAAAATATCTCTATATCCTACCTCACAACTAGATCTTGATGTGATGTCTTACTTCCCAAAAATAAAGAAAAATACATCCTAGAGTTTCTGGTGGTTGGGCATCTAGCCCAATCTACATCTGAATATGTTGTAAGGGTGACATCTGAAGTTCTGCACATCATAAGTGGTTTTTATATTATTCCTTTGACATGATAGAAAAAAATGTGAAACAACAGAATAATGAGTTTGGCAAGGAGCATTGGTAAACTGAAATAATAATAATCATTGCATAAGATTCTAAGGTAGATGAGCTGATTAACCAATTGCATGTATCGAGTAGTGTCCCATCATTAAAAGTGGGTTTTTCATACATCTATAGTGGTTTCATAACTGCCTTATCATATAAAATGAATGCCCTAGTATTAATTTTAGATCATACTTCTTTTGAGATATAAAAATATCAAAATAATTTTCTTGAATCTCAAGACCTAAGAAATAAAGAAGACCTCCTCGATCTTTCATTTGAAAACTACTTGTTAAAAAACTTATGTAGCTTAGTGATGCCAATAATGTCATATACAATGATGATCATGTCATCAACATGGAGAAGAAGAATGACTAGCCCTTCTACCGAGGTCTTAACAAACATTGAGTGTCCATGATTACTCAGTTGAAGCATCTAATAGATAACTCAAAGAAATTATGGAAAATACCATTTCAAGTTTAAGGAACGATTGGGCTTTCAAACTAGATGATGCACAGTAGGCATTCCATACATCATACAAGAAAGCCATAGGGACCACGCCATTCAAGCTCATATATGGAAAATATTGACATCTTCCTCTAGAGTTAGAGCACAAAGACATATGGGCTCAACATTGTCATGAAGAAATATGGTGAAAAGTGACTTCTGCAACTTTAAGAACTTGAGGAGCTCCTACTAGTTGTATATGAAAATGCAAAGATCTACAAGGGAAGAACCAAAGCATGGCATAGCAAGAAGATAAGATGAAAAGATTTTGCCAAAGGATATCAAGTATTGCTATTCAAATCCAAATTGAAACTCTTCTCAGGAAAGCTATGTTCAAAGTGGTATGGACTGTTCTTTGTCCTAAAAGTCTATCCATATGGAACTATAGACCTGTAAGGAAAATAATCAACATTCAAAGTCATCATACATCGCTACAAACTCTAATTTGAAGGATAAAAGATAGAAAAGGGAGTCTCCTTCTCCCTCTCAGAAATCTGATGAAAAGAGATTCAAGTCTCACTCTAGATTTTAAATGAAGGACCTCATGGAAGTTAACCCCACATTTAATACAAACAAATTTACCCTCCCCAATTAATTTGTCGTGAATGAATGTAAAAATTTGGACCCTCGTATTACTCACATCATTATCTCTGCACGTGAAAAAGGAAAATAATGTAGAAGATCAAATTCCTAAAAAAATTCAGTTGAACATGACGTGTTCTTCCTGTAACACAGTGTGTCCCATGAGATACACAGAATATGAGCAAACTCTTGAGAATACATGGTGTGTCACTACATCCACATGGGAGTTCCACATGTAGATCTTTCAGGCATGGAATCTCGTTGGACACACATGTCATGTGATCATTGCTCACACTATGTGTTAAAAAGGTGGCAAAGAGTTATATCTCCCGTAGGGACGTTTGGTCTCACCCTGTGGGTTTCCACATCTCTTAGGTGGTCGAGCACATAGAGGTAGAGATTGTGTTATCAAGGCTAAGCAACAAGAGGAGCGGTAGCTGAGCAAAGGTTGGATAAGTTGTTTGTATTTTGTAGTAGAGTCTTATGTGTCATCCTTGTACTCTCAAGTCTTTAGGAGAGTTTTGTAGACGTTGTATATCGAGACGTTATTTTGGCTACATGCCTTTGTTGTACATATATGGCATGTATGCATATGAACATGTTATCATATGTACAGGTTGTGTCCAGTGAGCCAGTGGGCAATGTTTTGTAATAACCCTCTGGTAGGTGTTATATATATACAGGTGGCTTTTGTGGATTTAGAAATGATAAGTTTTAACTTTTGTTCTCATGAGGAAATAAATTTAATTTTCTATATTTTCTGGTAACCTAGTTGTTCAGTATAGTTTCATACTTTGTTTTGAGTAATATCACTTTGTTATAATAGGTGATTTGCAATGAGATTAGAACAGAAGAACGTATATTTAATGAGGGCTAGTTAGTACTTCACAGTTACACGAAACAATAAAGATACATCATGTTATATCAATAGTCCACCGAACAACAAAAAAAGTGAGAATACAAAGACACTCTAGGTGAAAAGATGATTTTCTCGATTAACTTCCATACTCTAGTTATACTCTTTCCGTTTCTCTAGACTTCAAACACTAGAGAGACAAGTGTCTATGTTGCACATTTCTTGCACCATATTTTTAGAGAGTTTTACTCATTATTCAGTCCAAATTACCTATGTTTCATGTCTGAATCGATAAAATGGATATTTGTCTTGTTTAGTATAACTCAAGTGGAGATCTTGCTAAAGTCAGATTCAACCCACCTCTATTGTTATTGTTGATGGCATTGTTCCTTTTCCTAGCTACCTGGTATTCTTTGTACCTTGTCTTTCCTTTCATGTCTCATAGTAGTACTCTCCACAATATCTCATACATGTGGTGTTTCTATTTCCTTTTATATTATGTATCAGATGCATGATGATTATATAAAGATCAAGGTAAGATGATCACAAAGATTGATAATTCTTAGACCTGTCAAACGGGTGGGTGGGTTGGGTTTGGGTTGGGTCGTTGCGGGTTTGGGTCTCGCGGGTGCGGGTAAAAAAGATGTAATTATAAACGGGTTGAAGAAAGACAAATCCAAATCTGACCCAGTAGATTGCGGGTCACCCGTGGGTGCCCATTTAAAATGTGTTCAATAAAGAATTATTTTGTAAGTTGTTGTTGTAGTGGTAAAAAGGACAATTTGTTAGTGTTTTTACGTGATATATAGCACAAGAACAACCAACTATTATACGTTGTCACTATCAAATAAAAAGTATGTTATATTTTTATAACTATTCAAACACACATATTTTTAGGTGAAATTTTCTAGTGTAAACTTGATATCTTATAATGTATGATTTTGATCAATGAATTAGAGTTAGTAACTTGTAATATGATCAAGATTAATTTTAATAGAACAACTAGATAATATAGTAGATGTTGAATTTATTTTCCCAATCTCTCTCTTATATCAAATATTGTTGGACAAGTTTGAGTTTGGAATAGAACTCTTTAATAATTAATTAATAGTAGATCATTCTATTTGTTCTAAGTACTAGTTTATCAATATATTTATTTTTATATAAGTACTTAGTTAAGCGGGTCACCCGCGGGTACCCGTGGGCCACTCACAAAACCTGCTAAATAAACGAGTGGGTATGAGTTTGAGTAATTTTCAGCGGGTGGTATATTTGATCACCCAAACTCAACTTAAACGGGTTGATCCATGAGTGCCTGCGGATTTTGACTCAGTTTGACAGGTCTAATAATTCTACATATATAAAAAAGTGTATCTCACATAAACTGTTTGAGCTCGTCAAAGATCTAGTCACATGGAAACTTGTGTATCGTGTGTCATGCGTGCTTAATAAAAGACCAAAAGAATTAGAATCAAACCTACAAACAGATGTTGGCCGGTTAATACTATTGATCACCGAACCCGTGTGTACTACCAACGGCGGTCGCAGGTGGACGTTGATCACCTGCAGGAACGTGGCAGGTTGAATGGCTGCACTACGAGTCAGAGGAATATATTTATTAGTCTCTTTGGAATTATGTGTCGTTGTCCCCGTGGTCAAGGCAGACGAAGGTGAATGATTATCGTTTTGGAAAATTTGACTGATTGTAAGACTGGTTTGGTGGCAGCATACGGCGCAGCACAGGGAGAGGGGAAGCCAAGTGAGGGGAAGGCAAGGATCCAAAGCAAGGCAAAGATCCAGACTGCTGGTAACTGATGGAGGTCGATCGAGGTAATGGTAATCGCCCGGGTGAGATCAGGCCGGCACGTATACGCGGGAGAAGAGAAAGCGACAGCGACGGGGTAAAAATGGATATGGTGTTTGCAGACCTCAATCGGCTGGGAAACAAGTAAAAATGGGGCATTTATTGCCCAGCGTTGGCGTCCGCGGCATGCCTGCTTCTTGCAGCTGTTTGCTATACATTACAGACAAGCTCCTTCACCTTGCTAGCTAAATGGTCCTCCGTGTCGGTGGTCAGCCGTGTGTCTAACTGCTGGTAGCCGGCCTTTGGACGGCCGCCGACCGTTTCTTAAATTCTCTGATAAACCGGCCGCAGAAATCCACGGGACTGCCACAACGGCATTAGTAGTGCTGAAGAGTTATTATTGTGCAACAGCAATAGGCCATTGTATCCAACCACTACTGCAACCGGTCAGGTAGCTGCAGTACCACCGACGACGACGGAGTAGCTAGACCGGCCCGCTATTCGCGCCCCACAACTGGGGATTGAGGTATAGGACCAGTCACCGCCAACCTGCCCCATGCGTGCGCTGCTGCTGCTCAACCTAAGCTTAGGACCATGACCGCTCCCCAACTGCTAGTACTATATGCATACATACTCACGCCCTAACTTCAGAATCAAGTCCACTCACTCCTACAGTAACTCCCCCGCGGTTCTACATGCGCCCACTTGTCAGGTGACCATATCGATCAGCCACAGGAAGCACCATGAACCCCCATTCCCATTCCGTAATCATCTTCTCTGGGATTCGCCCGGTGCCTAGCACTACCACTACCTGCTAGCTGTACGTACGTTAATTACTACGTACCTTGTACAACTGCAAGGCGTTAACCAACGTAGCTAATCACGGCAGGTAAATTCTGATGGCAGCAACGGCAACCTAGCTGGCACATGTCCAATCACCAGTTTCATGCCAAGTAACATTGCTTCCAACATATTGCTTTTGAAATTGGTTAGGCATAGCAGCAACCTGTGCCTCCCATACAAAGTTACAATTGAAGCTTGTTTGACTACAGGCCCATCGATCAGTCGTCGACCATAGTAAGCCTAAGGCAAATCAGGATCTCGTCAGAAACCAGCATGGGTCTAGTCAGTAGTAACCTAGCCTTTGCACCGGATCCTAGTCAAAATACGAATACTCAGTACGTCATGCATGTGCATATATAGTTCTGAATCGACCAATGCACATGGGATTCCTGTTTATCCTCCTAACAATGCATACATAGCTTCTAGCTATGGAAATCGATGTTCTTCTTCTTTCTTTTCCTATCAATTCTTGTGTAACCTATGTGCTTCCTGATCTGCCATTAATGCTCTTCACTTCTCCTTACAACGAATCAACCAAATGCACTGTTGACTGAAATAACCAGTCAGGATGTTAGGCTAGATGGGACCCTATATGGAATAAACTAAACCACACAACAGCCCAGGTGATCTTTACACATTTCCCAAAGTTGATCGACTGAAATTAAAAATATTGCTAGTTGGACAACATTTTGGGACCTAAAACGGAATCCCAAACATTCTCCACCACATGTTAGAAGGTACAACAAATATGGTGGAGAATGCTTGGGTTACAATGTATAGTGATCATTGTTCTGACTCTCACGGTATATGCTTCTATTCTATAAACAGATATGCCATACACAGTAGAAAGATCAGAATCTAGACCTCATTTTCTCCTAGTGTCTCCGCTTACCACTATTTCTTTCTTAACCATTACATGTAGAAGGGACAAACTAGCTGCTGGCTGGAAGGAGAGAGGGCGAGAGAGAGAGGGAATGGCTGAAAGGAGAGAGAAAAAATAAAAGAGAGAGATTTAGTTTGTTAGTAACTTTCAAACCGTAACATATTTTTGACAAAATAAAATTGTTATATTTTTTATAAAAAAATACATTCTAATTAGACTAATATTGACATACTTTTAAAAAATATAATATACAATCTAAAATAGGAGAGATGAGAGAAGTAATATCATACACAATCTCATTATTTCATCACAAATAGAAAAAATAAGAGAGAGGAGAGAAGTAGTGTCATTTGTTATTTAATTTTATAATAGATTTTTTTATCACTGGTCCATTGTGTTGGTATCGTTGATACAATATTTTATTTTCTCTCTTCTCCTCATTTTATTTATTATAAAGAGAGAAAATACCAAGAGGAGGGATGATGTGCTATAATTTTTTCTTTCACAATAGATTTGCTATCATTGGTTAGTTGTGTTGTTATTGTTGGTATAATATTTTGTTTTTTATCTATTCTTCATTTCACTTATCATAAAGAGAGAAAATACGAGAGATGAGGGATGTAGTGTTATCACAAAGATACTAGACCGGAGATAACAATCGATTACAACACAATGGACCAACTATAACAAATCGATTATAAAAAAATATTGTTATCATTAGTACACTATTTTATTTTTTTATTTGCTCCTCCTTTCACTTATTACAAAGAGAGAAAATAGATGAGAGGAGCAATGTAATGTTATAAATTTTCTTTTGTAATCGATTTATCATTGTTGGTTCGTTGAGTTATTATTGTTGGTGTAATATTTTGTTTTTATCTACTCATCATTTTACTTGTTACAATAGGAGGGATGTAGTGCTACTACTTCCATCCTCCATTTATCTTCTATCATATATATTGTTACTTTTAGAGGTTATCTCAGATCTATTTTTTTTGTTATATGCGATCTGTTGTGTTGTTATCTTTGTTCTAGTATTATATTTTTCTCTCTCCTTATCATTTCACTCATTATAAAGAGATGTTTCGTTTAAGTTTGCTTTTTTTGTTATCTCTAGTTGATTTGTTGTTAATTCTGATCCATTATCAAGTTTGATAAGAGAGAGAGAGAACATATGACAAATATGAGAGAAAATATGGCATTGATCTTGTTGGAACATATTA
The DNA here is from genome assembly GCA_963693085.1 of Alisma plantago-aquatica. Taxonomy (NCBI): domain Eukaryota; kingdom Viridiplantae; phylum Streptophyta; class Magnoliopsida; order Alismatales; family Alismataceae; genus Alisma; species Alisma plantago-aquatica. The sequence goes on from OY856411.1 coordinate 525,314,407, forward strand.
ATCTTTTAAATTCTATCATTATCTCTAGTCTAGTTTGTTATTATCTCTTATAAAATTTGTTGTCTTTGTAAGAGAGAGCAAATACAAGGAATAGGAGAAGTAGTGGTATTATATTTTTTAAATTTAGTTGTTATCTCTGGCTCAATTTTTTATTATCTCTGATACAATTTGTTATTTTTTTAGTCGAGTCTGTTGTTTTTGTAAGAGAGAGAAAATATGAGGAAAGTAGTGTAAGTAATTTTTTTACATTAGTTGTTATTTTTGGTCTAATTTATTGTCATCTTTGGTCTAATTTTTTGTTATCGCTAGAAGTATTATGAAAGTGGTTCATGCGTCCGTATAAGCATATGCAACCCTCAGTTGCTCCACATATAGTTATGCAGTGCTATTTTTGGACCTGGAATGATTAAGTGGCATGCGATCCACATATGTAGCCGCTTAGACCCCACATTTCATTTGGTGATCGAACTAAAAAACATATTCAAAACCTCCTCTCCTCTACTTCTAACCCCAACCCAACAATCCAATGATGACCCCCCAACTCCCTCTCTCACTCTCGCGATCATGATAACTATTGTGTTAGGACAACAACATCCTACAAGACTTCAATCTCTTTGGCAACAAGTTCTGTGAACCTCGACAGTTGTCACGGTAGATGCTATCAACCCTGACAATATCAGAAGCTTCTCTCCCTCCTCCTACAAGGTTGTTTCTTCTCCTATTGTGGTGCACTGCTCTCTAATGTGCTACAATGGTTGTGTTACTTCTTGCTGGCAAGAAACTCAAACTCCTCATCCCCTCTCTTGATACTTCCCTACAGAGGGGAAGCAGTAACTTCTGTCGCTCCCTCTCCCCTCTTTCTCCTCCCTATTTCATGAGTTCTCATCTTCCATGATGTAATGATCTGTTGGTACATTTTGTCGATTAGGTTGTTAACTAGATAGAATAAAATTTGTGATTATGATTATGAATATATTTTTAAAATAAATCTATGTATAAAATATAGAATTTACTAAAATCCAAAAATTCATATGCCCCGCATATACTCCTACATTCCACCTATACTAGATGCAATACTCTGACCGAACGCATACGGCATAAAACATTTCAAAATATTGATCTCTGGTACAATCTGCTATTTTTATAAGAGAAAAGTATAAGTAATAGGAGGGAAGTAGTGTCATTATTTTTTTAAGTTTAATTGTTATCTCTGGTCCAATTTATTTTTATTCAGGTCCAATTTGTTGTTATCTTTGATCCAATTTGCTATTATCTATAGTCTAATTTGTTGTTTTGTAAGAGAGAGAAAATACAAGAAATATGAGGGAATTTGTGCACTTAATTTTTATAAACTAGTTGTTATCCTTGGTCCAACCTGCTGTTACCTTTGATACAATTTTTTATTTTTGTAAGAGAAAAAATATAAGGAATAGGAGAGAAGTAGTGTCATTAATATTTTAAAACTTAGTTATTATCTCTGGTCTAATTTATTTTTATCTCTGGTCTAATTTCTTGTTATCTCTAATATAGTCTGTTGCTTTGATAAGAAAGAGAAAATATGAGAAATAGGAGGGAAGTAGTGAAGTTTTTTTTATTTCATTGTTATTTCTAGTCTAATTTGTTATCATCTCTAATCTAGTTTGTTGTTATCTCTTTCCTTCCAACTGCTCATCTATTCTATTTAAAATTCTATATTATATTTCTCAATAGTATGTAGATATTGGTCTTGTTGTAACATATTTTCTATAAGGAATCTAGCGACTTTTATTTCTTCAAAAGTTCATTACAGATTGGAAGTTATAAGCAAATCAAATTTCTCTCACATCTTTTTTCTCTCTCCTTCCAATTAGTTTCTTTTCCTATTTTAAATTGTGTATCATATTTCTAAATGTATATCGACATTGGTCTTGTTCAAAAGTATTTTTTGTAAAGAATGTAATGGATTATATTCTATCAAAAAATACAATACAATTCGAAAGTTATGGGAAAAATAAATTTCTCCTCCTTATACCCACTCACTCACTCTCTCCTTTGAGCCACTATCCAATCTCTCTCTCCCACCTTTCTCATCATCCAAATACCTTGAGTAGAGTGTCATCAAACATCTAGCAGCCAAAAAGCATCATGTTTCTGGTTTGCTTTTGGTATGTGTAGAATTTTCTTTTTATAAATTTTGAATGCATTGATCCCACAATATATGCTCTTGATTCAAACATACAATATTATAAGGAGGCAGAATCATCCCCTTACTAAAAATTAATTTGAAGAATAAAACATCCATTCCAAACACACTCAAAGGTATGCTGGAATAGGTGTAACATTTTCAAACTTCAATAAATGGTATTCAAAACAACCAAAGTATAATAGCATAATAAAAATGTTGACTATATTCAATTTATCACAAGGTTATTACAAAAATACATCATAATACCCCCATAAGGGTTTACATGTATGATACAACATAAGGATCTAAGTAGGGGAAAGTCTAAACCATAACAACTTTTTCTCCAAGCTTTAACTCCTTAAGCTAGTCTAAAACTTCATGCCTTATCATCCAATTCCTTCACCTAGGGTTGGAAGCATACCTCAACAAGAAGAGAAAATAGATGACATCAACAAAGGTTGGTATGTGCATACTAAATAGGAAATTGAGCAATATATGGAATAAAGGACATCAAATATAAAAGGCTTCCCATAGAAAGGATAAGGACCACCCAAATGGGTATCAAGAGAAAAGGAATTTAAATCATATGATAAAAAATGAATACTTTCCATTAATAAAACATAAAGATTGTTCCACACAAGCACATGTAAAGAATTAGGGAACACGCCCCATATCATCAACTTGCATGCATGTGAGATAAACATAGCCCTAGAACAATATAAACACAAAGGTGACCAAGTCTCATAAACTTGAAACCTGATAGAGAAAGTAATACTGCCAATCTCCCAAATATATAAAACATGGGGCCAAGAATCACACATCTTTCCCTGGGTATGAGGTTCCTTTTCATCCCAAAAGAGCAGGAAATATCACATCTACTCGGCAGGAAATAACACATCTGCCATAAAAACCAATGCGATTACACTACTCTAGTGCTACTGAATCACATAGCATGTTAAATGTAGAGGCAAGTAGAAAGTATAGTCAGAATATATAAACTAGTCACCACATAAGTGAACAACATATACATCCACCTCATAAGTGGGCAAAAGACATCACATGTCATCTTTTAGACTTCCATCATGAACAAAGCTCAAGATGAGAGTTCAAAAGAATACCCATGATCACATGATCAATATCAAATAAGGTAGTTCACATGAACCATGATTTTCAAAAGAAAAGACATTGTGTATAGGCTAATGTCCATAGGACAAAGAGAATGAATAAGCATAGGTGAATTGCTCAACATAGAAGAATAGGGGATACATCATACCTCAACTTCAGAGTCTAAACAGTCCAAGTTAGTACTAGATCCAAGCCTAGGCCTCCAAAGAACCTCTACGGAAGGTGGACAGGACCAATAAGTAAGGTTCCCAAGCTTAGAGAGGCTAGTTTCTCCAACAAAGCTCTATCTCAAGCAAGAAGCACGTTCTCCACTTTAGACGTGAAAAACCCTAACAAAAGAACATGCATATGATGTGTTTATGGGTTCTAGGTGGGGATTTCACCATGGAAGGCCATGGTTTTGACTTGGAGGAAGGTGGAAGGAAGACTAAAAATATGAAAATAGGGAAGTAGAGGAGAAAACTTACTAGTTTTGGTCAAAATCACCAAGGAGGAGCTTAAGAAATCCTAAATAGAGCAATTTGGAACCCTAAGAGCGTTCTTCACCAAGGTAGGTACCTCCTTTTACCTTGGGATAGAACCTTCATGGAAAAACAGAGTAGGAATAATTATCTAAGCTAGAGGGAATAAAGGAGAGCAAGATTTTTCAAATTGGGAGCTGGGAAGGGGTAGATATGGCTATATAAAGAAAGAGGTCAAGTATGAGGTGTCTATGAGACTTTCCATGTGTCATGTATAAGGGTATACATGGACATGCAAGCCTTTTTGGATAAGGAAGAAGTCAAGCATGAGATGTCAAATTACTTTCCATGTGTCCAATGCTAAGGGTACCTATGGACATGCAAACCTTTATGGATAAGGAAGAAGTCAAGCATGAGGTGTCCATGGAGCTTTCCATGTGTCCTTAGCCTAAGGATTTCATGGCCATGCAAGAGGACAGCTCATAGAGGCTTCTTGAATATCAAATGTCAGTTTATGGACATTTATAGTCCATCCCAACCGACCTCCAATCAAAAAAATAACCCCATTGGTTGATAGCTTCTAAAGATAAGCTCATTTATAAAGAGAGTAATCCCTAAAATGCCCTTGGAAAGTAACACCTTCAAACCAAGGTGCAACTAGGTGCCCCATGGTTCAAAAACTCGAAAATGGTAAGGAAATATATAAGTATTATAATGCATTTGACAATTTGCAAAGAAAACCTCCCAATTGGGTAAATTGCAGAAAAGTCTAGAATGTACCTAAAATTGCATAACTTGCACAAACAACATCCAAATTGGATAAAACTTCATCCACAAGTTATCTTTGATATATTGAATATGAATTTTTTCATTATTTTCATATTTTGAAGTTATATAATCACATTATTCATTACTTATTCCTTTTACTCATTTTCTCTCTCCTCCTAATATTTCAAGGTGGTCCAAATTAGATGAAATTTGACATGTAGGATAATTTTGATATGTATATTTCGAATTTGAAGTTTGTTTCCACTTTTGAGACTTCTTTTTATGAGATATGTCATATGGCCCATTAACGACCAATTATCTAAATTATTCATCCAATTAAGTTTCTCATCTTCATATTACCACCAAAATGAGTTATGTGGCATATTTTATGTATCCATTATAAACCTAAGATTTAATGTTAGAACATTAGGTTACATTACCGTGATTTATACATGCATTAGCTCATTTGGGTTATACTAAACATCTATTTAGGTCTAACCTTCAACCTTGTTTGGCTAAGTCCAAAATGTCAACTTCCAGGGTAGGGTCCGAGATCTAGTATGTTACAAATTTCATATTGAATTAGTTGACATTCAAGGAAGGAATCACTGTGTATAGCGACTGAAAAGGGAAAAAAGGAAATTAACACCATTGAATGTTTTATACTTTTTGACATTACCTTATGTGTTCTGAAAAAAAGACATGACCTTTGGTGTGGTAGGTTCTTAGATTAGTTTTATTCAAGGGATTTACTCTTACAATCCTTTGATGTATTTAGATGTATAGATGTGGGAGTAGGTTTGATGACAGAGTGATGGATCGCATGTGTATTTGTGCCAAAGTGTGTCATATTTGTAGGTTTGGATACGACAATGCTCAACCTAGACGAAGACCCACCCCCTCTAGTGACACTATTGAAATACAAAGAGAAAGCAACATCTTCTCCTATTAGTACATTTTTTCCTATAGCGACGCATGTTATAGTGTCAGTTCCAAATAAAAAACTAACACATCAACATTAGGCGCCCGTTTTTCATATAAAAGCATCGATGCATATCTTTGAGAGAAAACCCAGATAGCACCTTATATAAAACATCGATTCTTCACATAGAAAGGAATTTTTTCACCTAGTTTTATTTCATGAAAAATAGTGTTGAGTTTCAAAAGAATCGACAATATAAGCTTCCCATGAAATAAATATTTCCATACATATACTTACTACATCCGCTCTGTTATAGAAATTGATGTTATAGGTTTAGCTACAAAAGAATAGTATCATTTAATGTAGCATCAATTTTCTTACCAAAATAGACACCACATAGTTAGCATTTTAGATATGTCGATGCCCTAATTCTGATGATGTAATATTTCTTATTTGTGTTATTAAATGTGGTTTCATGTGATCAAGGAACTCAAACAAGATCCAAATACAAAGAATGATGCTTCCTTCATTAACACATTAGAAAATGGTTGGTATAGACTTATAAATGTGAGAAATCTTTGAGGAAGTACAAGTAGATCAAACATTTCCATCCCTAACACTGGGTGATTTCACATATCTACAACACCTACACAAATTCAAATTTCTGTAGAACCCCAAGCAACCAATAGTGATCAAAACTGCCAGAGCATTTTGGTGCATTGGTGAGCGAATGTTTTAGTTACTTTGCCAAATAAGCACATACAATAATATATGTATTTATATTCTTATATATCATGTTGTATCTATCTTATACTTTATATAGATACACATTGTACAACTTGATGACGATGAAGCAAGAACAAGTGATGAACGGTTAAAAACCACCCTAAATTAAGTTTATACTTATATACATCCAATAAGATTGGTAGTATTTTTTTAGTTCATTTGATAAAAATTTTAAAATATAGGACCTCTTAGGACTGAGTATTTTTCCGTCAAACATTAATTCATCTGAAATAAATTTTAGTTAAATTTTAGATCTATGAAGACATAGTTTCTAGACCAAAGGAGGCCCAATTAGTATTTTGATTGAACTTTAATTTGTCTGAGATGCATCTCGATCAAATTATAGTTCGACCAAAAAGTAGTTCTACAAAAACATATGCTAGAGTAAAATTAGCCATTTTAATCCACTAACTATCCTATAATAACTAATTTCCTCTAAACTCATCTTAAATACTCTCAACATCTAACTTAACTATTCCTAAGTATTTTCTATATATAGGATTGATACATGGACACCCAAAAGACACTTGAGCAAGCCAATTACATGTTTTCCTTTCAATTTTAGAATATAATTTCAACATCTCCAGCTGGTTCTAAGCTATCCCAAGATTTAACTCAACCTTAGTATCCTACTCCACCAAATATAGCCTTATATAAACCCATGTAGAGTGGATCAATACTTATTAATTAGTGGTTTTATTGTGTAATCTTTGTGAGATGAATTGTGATTTCTTTCTTCCTTCTTATTCTATGTTTGGTTTGTTACTTCGTGCTACTTATTATGAGAAGATTGTGGTGAAGTTCTTTGGAGATACTTCTTACGAAAAGGTTTTGTACAAATATGTTGTAGGTAGATTCTGATCTTTTCTAAAAAGGATGGTCTTGTGGCATCCCACAAAGAAGGAAATAACTTATCCTTGAGCTAAAATGGAGGTTGGTCTTATGCCACAAAAGACATAATTATTTGTAATTTGTATTAGATTAGAAAGGAAATAAAATGATAGGATAAGAAATTCTAGATGGAAATAACAAAATAGTGGAGATACAACATTTTAGGCCAGATCTACTATACATATTGTGTAATTTGTGGTTGTCTATCTTGTCATGTACTTGCTTTACTCTTTCTTCGATAATATCTTTTAAGCAAGTAACAATTAACCATTCTTATATTTTTAAATTGCATAAATTAGGATTTTCCATATTTCACCCCCTCTGGAGCTTTCAATTTGTACTAGGAAAAGGTTTCAAGGAGCTTTAAACATTCTTTAAAATCGGAGATAATATCTTGGACCAACTAATCCTTGAAGATGTGAATTTCTACTGGACAACTCTCTTTAATGGCTCTAACTACACATATTGGAAGACATGTATGAAATTCATCTTTCAAGTCCTTAGGTTTGAGCCCTGAAAAATGGTCATCTTATCATATGCATATCCAACAAATGGATCATCACTAATGGGATGCAACCAAGATAACAAAAATGTTATCTTGAATGTTAAAGGTGTAAGTACATAATATTATTTACAATATACTAGTGAGTTTAATATTATTTCCTCTTGCTATGCTCATGAAGGAACCATGTAGGTAAATGATATTAAAATTAATATGCTTAACTATAAAATAGAGGTATTTCACATGAAAAATATAAAATATTTCTGAAATTTACTCTAGAATTACTTTTATTATAAATGAGTGAAATCTTATAGAAAGAATATTGAATATTGTGAGCTAGTTACCGAGATTTTGTGATTGCTAACCTCTAAGTATGAATAGAAAGTTACCATTGTGGAAGAATATTCAGATTGCTACTTATAGGTAACTTAGAATGTTGCAAAGTCAAGCTCCAAGAAAGTGAGATGGAATATGAAGAAGAAAAGCATACTAAAAAAAGCACAACCCTCAAATCAAGAGTTTCAAAACAACCATATAATTCTTAAACTGACTCATCTAGTACTGAGGAAGAAAAGAGATATAAAGGTAAGAAGTCATAATCTATTTATAACAAGATCTCTTTCTACTAGATGTCATGCTTGTGGGAAAAAGGTACATCAGAAGGATGAACGTCCGAAACTCAAAAAGAAGAATAAGAATAAATTAAATGATAAAAAGAATAAAGCATATCATGTTTCTTGGGATTGCTCTTCAAATCTAGTACTGAATGATGATGATGATGAAGTTCACCACAATGTAGTTGAATGCCTAATTGCCAAAAATAATAAAATTTATGAAAAAGAAGAAGATGAAGGTGCACAAAGTGATGATAGTGAGGTATCTCTCTCAACTTTTTCCAAAGTTGAACTTATTCAAATTACTTCATAAAAGGCTAAAAGATATAACAAAAGATAAAGAAAATGGCTACTATGGTTGATTATTTGAATGTAGAATTTAATGGGCTAAATGATCAATGCAATAGTAAAAAGAAAAATATAAATGATCATTATTCTCAAAATACTTTCTCACAAACATAATTTTCTACTCTCTTAGATAAGTTGAGAGATATGAATAAACAAAGTTTTCTTTGCTCACATGTTAACTATATCTTCTCCTTCAAGTAGATAATGGTTTTTTGATAAAAGAATTTATGTGTGAGGATAACATTGCTAGTACTAGGAGATGTTTAATTTTTTATACTAAAAACTCATTGATGATTTCCAAGGATAATGAAAAGATTTAAAGATCTTCATGTAAATTTTTAAATAGTAGGAATACATTGAAAAATATATTCTTGCAATGGTTAAGTAGGTACAAATGATCTTTGTTATATAGGAAGAAATGAAAATAGGAAGAGAAGCACATGCCTATATTTATAAAACTAAATGCTAGTTTTTGTTTATCCATTAACCATGTCACATGCTTTGCTCGTGGGGGATTTGGTCACCATGCTTTATCATGCCCATATAAGAGGAAGAATGATAGAAACATGGTTTTGGTTCCAAGAACCTCTCTCTAGATGATTTTTTGAAAGATCATGAGCTAGCATGGATGCCTATTTGATCTTATTTTAATTTGTAGCTTAAAATGGGTTAAATGTTAGTATTAGTGGATAATACTTCATTTGGTATTTAATATGAAATATCTGGTAGAGGAATGTACATCTATAAGGTAAAATTTTCTAACAGACAAGCTCGCGGTCAAAATATAGTCCGACAGAGGGGATGTTTGTTCAAACTAAACTTCGACTGAAATACTAAGTGTCCTGTTTTAATTTGTTTATCTTGTAATTTATATTTAGATTCAGTTTGTACATGTGTATATATTTTTTAGAGTCTGAAGTGAATTATTATACTTGTTGCAAGTATGTTTTATTTCTTTAAATTGTTATCTTTAGTTTGTGGTTAGTCTCTTGGTCTGAGCATAATTTTTATGAGTATGAGATCAAGGAGAAGCTCAATTATGTGATAATATAATATTGGGAGCATATTTGTGTTCCTTATATTATTTTTATATAATATATTATAAGTGGGGAATAAAATTATTACTCTAAAAATGGTGAAAACATGGTTCAAAATACATTCCCTGTGATACACTTAGGAAAGGCATTCTATATTCTAGGAGTCAAGATCAATAGAGATATATCTAGGATGCTTCTTGGTCTAAGACAAAGTACATACATCGACAAGTTACCTACAAGGTTCAACATGCAAAGTTTAAGAGACAAAACTTGTCCATTTATCATGGAATAATCTCCATATAGAACAATATCCAATCTCTTGGGAAGATAGGCCACATGTGAGTAAATTTCCATATGCATATGCAATCAGATTTACCATGAGTAAAATGTTGTGTAAACATCCCAATATCTTGTATGCTTAGAGAATGATGATTATATACCATATATATCCAAATAAATTTCATTATACCATAATAAACAACATCATTAAGTACTCATTTAGAATTAAGGATCAATTTTTTGTTCAATAGACGTCAGGAAGGGTTGGTTGTAAAGGGTACCATTAACACTTCTTCCAAACTAACAAGGATGGTTACTGACCATAATTAGATTTCATTACCTCCACAATGGAGTTTCAATCTAGAGAAGTTCCAAGCCATAGGCAAAGATTTATTCTTACAGAAAATGAGTATATTTTTTCCTTCAATGTAGAAAAGGAATTTGTTGAGATTAAGAAGTTATTTAGTAAGCTTGGGGTGGTTTTGTACATTGACAACACAAAAAAATTATATTGTGACAACAATGGAGCTATTACACGTGGTTGCATATGTTGACAACACAATATACTATGACAACAATGGATCTATTGCACAAGCTAAGGGTTTTAGGTCACATCAACATTCCAAGAACACACTATGGAGTTTTTTCCTCTACAAGATATCATTCAATGAGGAGATGTGAATAATTTTAGAGTACCAACTAGAAACAATGTTTCTAAGACACTTACAAAGACACTTTCATAGCAAATGAATGTTTATCATGTTAGATCACTTGGAATGAGATTCATGAATGATTATCTCTAGTGTAAGTGGGAGGCTATCACTTTGTGTACCCTGAAAGCCAATCATATGATGATTGTGACATAATACTTTGTGATTTATTTCATTACTAATAAATTTAATTAAATTTTTTACATTTGTTTCATATGTGATAATGATTGTAGAAGTATGATGATAATAATACATCAAGACTAGTGACTATGTCTCGTTGTCATATTAGATATCAAGTCATACATATCGGTACCTTTTTTAGAACAAGTGCATTGGACATATTCATTTTGAGAATGATACATGGGGTTCATGAATTTGCAATCAGAATCACATTTCAATCTGACAATGGTGATTGTGATCCTTAGAACTAAAGTCACTAGAATGATCACGTAAGACCCCTGACTTGTGTTTTGGGCTAACCTTATTTTCTTTGTCTTGATTAAGTTCTTATAACCTTTCTCTAATCCTTTGATATGGTTTTAGATCTTGTGGAGATCTTAAGTTTCCAGTTTGAGCTTGTTTGGATGATGTTTGTGCCCAATGTGCTTGTTTTAGGTCAATTTGCAATTTACCCATTTGTGAGGGTTATCTTGCAATTTGTAACCTCTAGAGTGTTCCTTATCTATTTTTACTTCATGATAGAGAGTGTGGTTCTTTGGGGCACCTTGGTTTGGACTTGGTTGAGTGGTGACACCCTAGTGGTGATTAGGGTTCCCAAGGTTTTTGGGTGTATCGACCATGTGTACCTTGACCTTTGTCTCGACCTTGAGAGGGTGTCTTGTGAGTGTCTTGACTAAGACACCTTCTCTAGGTGTTTTTGTCTCGATCATGATGGTCTTGGTTTGTCTTGGGTTGAGATAGTTGTCTTCTAGTGAAGTTTCTTGACCTAGTGTTTGTGGTGATCCTTTTGTCTTGACCAGGTGATGTTTTGGTGCTTTATCTCGACCATGTGGTCTGTCACGACTTAAACCATATATTGGGGACCAAATTTGGTTAAGACCCAACTTAGGTTGTATCACCATCTCGTACATGTGTGTTTGAAGTGGTTTCATGTTGGTTTCTTGGGTGGATAAGTGTCCCTTCGGTGCCTTTTGGTGTTGACACCTCATCTCCACCCTACTTCCCTCGTCCTTTTCTATATAAACCCTCTTATCTCCATGCAAGTGAACCTTTTCGACACTTATCATTCTCCTTCCTTTCTTGGTCATCCTTGGAGCTTGGTGGAGTAATGAGAGTTGATCCTTGGAGCCTTGGTGACCAAGATCCCTTACATGTGGTGACTCTTGCTTCATCTTCAACCTTGGTAAGTATATGTCTTTCCTTGATGGTGTTTCCTTTTATCTTCTACCCCATATGCTTCTTCTTTTCTCAGACTTAGACCATGGATCCTCCATGGTGGTCGTTTTGGAGAGTAACCCCTCATCACAAGGGTCATAGGACATGTTTTAACAAGGTGGACCCAAGTGTAAGGAAGTTTACTTCTCTCTTTCTCCCTTCTTCTTTTGGTTTGGCCTAGGGATCTTGCTCTCTTTTCTTGGGTTATCTTTGACATTGGTGTATTCTTCCTCTTGAGGTGATCTTGTGGACGAGAGTGGAGCCTTTAGTGGTGCTTCATCAACCTTGGTGATCGTAGGCTGGGAGCTAGTGATCGTTGGAGTTGATCTTCCTTAAGGCGGGTTATATAACTCTCTACCCTCTCTATTATAGAACTTTTCTATGCCTACATGTTGTTGTTTTTCTCTCTAAAATGTACCCTAATATGTTAGTAGATTATACCATGATCTAGAACTTGGATGATGGTGGTTACCATGCTTGGTTTTCTTAGAACCCAAAACCCTAATTTGTGGTACCCAATTTTGAGATGATAATGAGATAGATGGATCCCTCTTATCTTTTGATCTTGGATTTTAGTCACATCCATGATGCTAGTGTACCTCAGTGTATCATGAAGTTTAGGTCATGTTTTGTAGGTGGTAAACGTTTGTATATCTCTCTTACATGATGTTTTCGATGGTGTTTCTCATGGTACATGTTTTAGGGTTTTGATGATCGTTTTATGTGGAGTTTATCCCCCTAGTTAATGGTGGTTTTTCTTGATGATCATCTCCTATTTTGGCTGGGTCTTGATTCTCTTTTGATCAAAGTTCATTTCTATTTGATAATGGTTAAGTTTTGTTAGTTGGCTTGTCCTTGATAGTCGTAACCCTTTTGCTTTGTTTTGGGTTGTTGTCCTTAGTTTGTCCTTGGGCCGATACACATGGGTTGTCGTGGTTGACACCCTTGTTCTGGTTTGATGCATGTCTTGTGTTGGTCGTAAATCTATTATGGTGGGAGGTCAAGATAGGTCTTGATTACGATCGAGATGTTACTCTTGGTTTTGGTCTCAACCATGTAGTGTAGCAGTCATAACGCCTGCCCATGTTATGTTCAAAACACAATGTTTTATTGTTGGGTCAAGATGTTGCTTTGTGCATAGTGGTGACACCTATTTCATCCTAGATAAGACGTTGTTCAGTGATGTTTTTGCAGTCGAGGTGAATGTCTTGCTTGTGGTTGGGATGCCCTGTTGTGGCACGTCGCGGTCGCGACCAAGGTGACTGTTATAACCTCAATTTTTGGGTTCAAGTGGTGAGAAATATAATTTCTCATATGAAAGATGTTTGAACAAATAATCATATATTTAGTTGAGAATAATTGGATTTCGTTTAAAATAGCCTTCTTGTTTGATTTGTGGGCTTTATTGGCTATTGGGCCCAATAAAAGGAACAATAACAAAGGAAATTGAATTAGTAAATGGATAATTGAATCCTAAGTAAAGAAATATGTGGAAACCTCTAGAAGGCAAATCCAAAGAGGATTTCGTGCCTCTTGGGTTCCTTGGGTACCAAGGAGTCCAAGGTTGCAAAAAGAAAGCAATAGGAAAAGAAAAGATTAATCAAGTATTTCTTTATGAAGAAAGAAATTGGAAAATAATGAGAAAATGTGGAAATTGAGTGGAAAGAGGCATAAATGAGATTTATTGGGAAAATTTCGTATCCCAAATATTTCTTATGATAAAAGGGATGCCAAAGAGGAAAATAGAAGAGAAATAAAAAGAAATTCTCAAAAGGAAATATTATAATAAAAAATAAACAAGATAATGTGAAATAATGCATTAAGATGCATCTAGAAGGATAATAAATATCCTGGGAAGAGAATTTCGAAATAATGGAATATCCTGGGATCCAAGGAGTCCCAATAAAGGAAAAGGAAGAGAAAATACCATAATTATAAAATAAAGAGATAATGGATATACATAATCCATTAACTGTGTAAATTTGATAAAAGGAAGTTTTTTCATAAGGAAATATATATATATATATTTCGTGATCAATAGATTAAAAGGCAAATAAAGAGAGTAAAGGAGAGGAATTTCGAATTCTTAATACTCAAAGAAAAAGGAATGTTAAAAAGATAAAGAAGAGGGAGAAGGTTCTTCTCATGGAAGGTTTTGGTTTCATGGTTGTAAGAGGATTCTTTGAATCGAAGACAAGCCAACCTAGGGCTTCGTCTCTCTCCCCTATATAAGGGGTAGACCCTATGGGGACGAGATCAGAGGAGTTGCATGTATCCACTTTCCTCTTCTTGTTCTTTTCCCTACCAAACCCTAACCATGAACACATGAGAGTCGTTTTCGCGGCTAGCAGCTATGGATGGATCTGAGAGTGGGGCACGTTGCTCCCATACCCTGGAGAAGGAGCTTGGCCACCGTTCCTTGGCCCTAGCACCTGCACGGAGCCGCAGGTTTGGCTGCAGGTCAGTCGTGGTGGCAGACCTGCTGGGCTCGATCCCCGCCGGCCAGCCGTGTATCAGGAGCTCCTCCGAGTGCGCAAGGAGGCGGCGGAGCTAGGGGGCCCTTTTCCGGTCGCCGTCGGGGTCAAGGGGAGGAGAAGAAGCTGCGCCAAGCCTGCATCTCGGCGGCTAGGGCAGCAGCTTCGGGCTGCAGGAGGTAGATGAAGAGAGGAGGCGTTTTGGACGATTTTGCCCCTCTGCGGGCTAAAGCGCGCGTGACTTTACCAAGGGCACAACGGTCTTTCCATTATGTTTTCCAAATCAAGCGCATGCATGAGATAGGTGACGTGGCATCGTGCCATTGGCTCAAACAGGTAATTCATACAAAATTCATATCTTAATATTCGTAACTCCGATTAGGACAAGTAATATATGAATTTTGATCAGAAAAATGCAAGGAATCCATAAAAAATGGTTTTATAGCCTGAATCTGATCCTAGTTCGAAAAGTAGTGTAATGTATGAACTTTAATGTATTAATGGTAATGAAACCCTACTTTGATATGATTAATGTGATAAATAGGGTTTAATGAATCATTAGGGTTGATATTAACCTGTTAAATGTAAAAAGGAACATTGAGTTCAAAAAAGAAGAACTTTTCACATGATTAGTTTAATTTAGAGTTTATGTGCTTAAATATGCATCAAATTTGAAAAGTACATGAAACTATCATCTTTAATGATTTAATTAATGAAAAACCCTTAGATTTGATGATAGATGGTTTTAATATTGATCAATGGATAATTTAAGCCTATTGTTAATAAAAAGGAAAATAAGATCTAAAAAGATAATCTTTTTATATAATTGGCTTAGTTTAGGGTTTTGTGCATGAAGATGCATTAACGAGCTTGAAAACCCTAAATTAGTTGAATATGAGTTTTAAATATTTTAATTGTTCAAATCTGTAAAGAAATAGGGATATGATGATCCTAAGTCAATTTTGGGTATAAAAGAATATTAAATGAATAGTTTGAGCAATTAGGGTTTATATAAATGGAAAAGAGTGCTATTAGGGTTTGTTAACCTAAAAGAGGTAAAGTTTGAGAATTTGATCGAAGAAACCCTAATGAGTATTAATGAATACTTAATACGGATTAGAAACCCTAGAAAGTGAATCCAAGTCAATAAAATAGATTCCTGATAAAGTGTGTAATAAATAGAGTACATATTCTTTTCAGGAATTGTGTGATGATTTAATTACTTGCTTGGATCTATTGATTGGGTTGATTGCATATACATGAAGTAAATGTTGAATAATCTGCATGACTCATCAAATCAGGTATGTGGTTATGCTTATGACTATACCGAATAGTTTCCCGAAGATTTTATCGATGTTTCCCTCAATGCATGAATTAACTGTTGGATGTTTATTTAATTCATGCAATTATAAAGTGATTATGGCTATCACTATGAGTATACATGTATAACTAGCTAGATCCGAGTCCACCCCTATGGCTATGCAAAGGCTAAGGATAACCTAGAGCAAGGTCTAGGGTATCATGAGTTAGAAACTGGGCTACACATGAGTAGTGCCATGAGACTCTTAGCATACCATGAGTTAAAAAGTGGGCTACCTACGGGTAGTGCCATGTGACTCAGCCCTAGAAATTGATTCACCTATGAGGTGAAGTCATGAGGGGTAAAATGGGAATCTACCACATGGGAGGTAGTATCCAGGTCCACTGCAGGGACAGCGCAGGGGATAGGGTACACATGGATCGCGTAGTTATACTTAAAACGTAAACTTGTTTGTTAAATGATAATTGAATGTGATACATTGTTATAGATAATTGAATGATTATTGGTTTCCCCCACATACCAGCTACGGCTGACCGACGTTTTGTTTGTCGGCGTTTTAGGTACAATGAAAAGAACAAACAGTAAAGTGGCACATGTGATACTTAAAGTACAAAGGAGGATTAGATAGATTAGTATCGGCATGGATAGAAATATAGAGATCCAAGTTTTCAAAAGGTATGTACAGAAAAATTTTATTACCATTTTCAGTATAGTCTGTTAGAATTTAATAATTGTTGATGGTTATATGTCGAACCTTTGATCCGGGATTAATGGGTGCGGCTTCGACCTCTTGGTCTCCCTTAATTGGGGGTTATCGGGAGGTGGGGTCGTAACATTTGGTATCAGAGCGTGGGTTCCTCATTTAACCATTAATAATTATTAAATTTTACAAACTCCATAGAACCCAAGGGAGTTATTAGAGGAGTATCTGAAAGACGGAGGTGTCTAGAAAGGGATCACGACCGGGGGCTGGCGAGATTTTCCTCCGCACCGCTAGTCGGAATACGAGGACTCCCGGACCTGTGTGACCGCCTGGCCAAAGTCTTAGGGTATGAATCGAAATAAGATACCTTTAGGACTTCTCATCTTATTCATCCCTTCTCATCATAAAATTCTGATAAGGACATAAAGGATTAGGGTTTCCTTTCTTCTCCTCACCCTCTTGAGATATGGGTAAGGTTAATAAGGTTTAAGGAATCCTCCACTAAATTAATGAAAGGCATGTAAATAAGATGTCATGGACATAAGCTTAATAGATTAAGCGCAAAACAAATAATAGATACATGCTTAGGTCGTATGACATAAGATGTCATGTTCTCAGGAGAGACCTGAGGCTAGACCTTCTTTTCAGGAGGATAAGTCAGTCTTGGAGATAGAGATCTCCATTTCTAGTAGAGACCTGGCACATCCTATTAGGATGATGCTAACCCTAACCCTAAGTGATGGTTAGAGAGAGATGAGTTGGACCAGGTGTTTGCAGGGACATGCCTTTGGGATGCCATACGATCCATGGATGACCTAACACCTTTGGCAATCCAACCCTGGGAAGGATCGTGTATGTCAGGGTAAAGGATAACTCCTTAGATGACGAGGCTAGTGAAGGACCTTAGAAACCCTATGGGCTTGCGCAAGTAGGGTATAGCTGGCACCTAGGGCACGTCATAGTGCTGACGGTAGGATGAAACCCGGGATAAGGAATCATGATGGAGCATAAAGGGTTATGGATGATCTTGAGCAACCATAAGTTCAAACCTAGGCTTCAACCATGTAGAGCATGCCATTGAGGTTGAACCTTCATAAAGAGAGGACCTCTAATGGTGAGGTTGGATGTAGGGTTAGCTCTAGAGAGAGCAGGAAACCCAGCAAGAAGGTTGGAAGCCTGAAACCCTGAACAATGGATGATAGTGGTTGCCTCATGATCGGTGCTTGAAAGTTGATGATACCTTGGTTGTCTTTAGAGGGACCGAACCCTTGAGAAAAGATGAAGCTTCTGGTACCTACGTGCCTATGGTAGAGATGTTTACCTTCCGAGGTAGGAAGAAGATGTTTTGTATACCATGAAGTGGATTAGTAATAGGTTATGAGGCCTTGCACCTTATGGTTTGTCCTTGAGGAAAATCCAACTCTAAGCGTTGCTCGAGTTGAAGGATAACAAGAAGTGCATGTCATGCCTTTTGCTTGATTTGTAGCTAAGAGATAAAACATGCAGTGGGACACCTACAAGTGAACTTAGGGTTCCTAGGCCTAAGAGGGGAAGTGGTGTACCTAATACTCATGATGAGATTTAAGTTTCTATAGTTTCGAGCATGGTACGCCTCATGAATAAAGGAAAAGGGAAGTCCCTTAAGTATAAGGTATGTGTAATGAACTCCTCGTAGCTAGGTTGATGATAAAGGAAGGTATGATCTTGATCCAGCATTGAGGAAAGAGGACAAGTATGACCTTGTATGGTTCAGTAGGTGATCTTTTTATGCCTTAATGGCTTGCTAGGGTTAAGTAGGCTCATGTGGATGTAAACCCTGGACCTGAGAGCTTTTGTGACCTTGGAAATAGTTTTCCTCCCATCCTGGGAGAGGAACCCCCTTCGGAAGGGTGTATATCAGTTTTGTTGGTTCAAGGTAACCTAAAGAGGTCTCGTAGGATCTTGAGAAGTTAAGAGAAAAGTACATGGTATGAGAATGAACCCGTAGACCCATAGATACCCATCTCTATTGCATGTGAATGTGTTACCATGGAGGTAACCGGTATGGGGCTTGACCAAGGTAGGCAGGTTGCCATAATACCTATGAATGGATGAGAGTCAGCCCATGATTGCAGAAAGAGAGATGATGAAGACTTGGGTAAGGTTCTAAGTGAACATGTACTATAAAGAATAATCCTAAGTCTATCCTAGGGTCAGGTAGGTATAAGACCGATGAAAGTAGGAGTTGCCTAATTCCCAAGTTGCACATGACTATAGGGTCGGGAGGTAACAGCTATCATTGTCTGAGGGCCATGGGTTAGGAGATTGATCACCTTCATGAACTCATGGGACCCAAAGGGGCAGATGAGTAGGGCACTCCCTTGATGCATGAGGGAAGAGGGATGACCCCAAAAGAGTCGGTACCTTATGGACCTAGAGGAGTTGACTAAGGATATAAACCTCGGTAGGTTCAAGGCTTGTTTGTTGTCATGATGTCTGTGATGTGGAGACATATGTGGCACGTTGCAACTTAGATTTAAAGGTGTACTGGCAAGGTGGGATGTACCATCTCTACTCTTGGAACAGGAAGAACTCTGTATTTGGACTGCAGCCAAATGCTTATTTCCTCTTGTTATGGGGGTGAGAGATAGGACATTATGCATGTCATACACCAAGGATAAGAGGTGATGTAGGTTGGAGCGTTGCCACGAGAAATGGGGATAGAGAATATATCTTACCATGGTAAAGTGAATGAATGATGGATGGCTTGCAAACACTAAGAGGAATGAGGTATTCCCCTTATGAGGAAGTTTCTATGATGAGCTATGTAGAATTTACAAGATATACCAGGTTGAGTTTGATCACCATGATGATGGAATCAGAGAGTGTTCTTATGAAGATGAACATATAGTTTAAGGTGACATGATAAGCAAAATACATGGAAGTGTAATGTTACCTAAGGATGTGAAGTGATAATGAATGATCTGATTAAGACTTGGTTGACTAGAAGTTAGAAGAGTTTGTTTGGCTAACCCTAAGTTTGAAAAGGAGATGTGTTTGGATAACACTCAGATGTAACAAGATGCATTGAAAAGTTAAAGGTTGTTTACCAGTCTAGTCCTTGATGCAATGAAAGGATGGTGGTAGAACCTCAAGTGCACTTCTTTGATTAAGAAGGTGATGAAACCTTGATGAGGGTGGTGTAGGGTTTCCAAGGAATCGATCTTGAGGAATCATGACATACTGGAAATCATGATTGAAGATCAACATACACCATGGTACTACCAAGATAGTAAATGGCAATAGCACTTTAGATGCTTAAGATGAAGTTGCATGTGGTTTATGGCCATGCAAGCCGAGAGGTAAAGGACGAACCCCAGTAACCCAGTGTATCGATATAGAGAACAAAAGAATCCTTGAGAGGGAATGAGAGCTCAACACTATGGATGTTGTGATAGGTCTTCCCTGGATCGAGGAAGGTCGAGATGCAATATGGGTTATGGTAAGTCGCCTTACCTAAATGACATGAGAAAGAAAGAGTTCTATTAAGGGACAAATCTCGTTGAACTACCCATGAGAAAGATGGTTCAATTACACCATGAAGCAAGTTCAAAGGATTCTTGAGTTTGACTTAAAGGTTCTCTTCCATAAAGTGGAAGTAGGTACATGAAAAACTCAATAATAGTATAGTTTATCACCCCTAACTATGGTTAGTATGATCCAGACTAAAGGGGTCTGATGAGGGCATGTGTGCTCGTTCAGGGTGATATCTAGAGACAGTTCTTGTCCTATGAAAGATATGACAATGACCACCATAGCCATATCGGGTTGTATATGAAGCTCTATAAGGGAGGTTGTGTCGGACACCACTTCAGTAAGGTGATGTTGGTGAAAGGACCACATGATGGTTAGAAAAGTACCACATGATGGTTAGAAAAAGAGACCACAGTGCATGAATATGGAAGTCACTTTGATTGCGCAAGGGCTGAAAGGAGCCTAGAGACGATGAGAGTCATGAGCAGATGCAAAGTAGACTGACATACAAGTTACTGTGGGAGAAAATGTGACATGAAAAGCCGACCCCTCTAAGTTATATCTAACAGAGCTGAGTCCCCGATACATGGGTCCATTAGAGATGGATGGGTGGAGAAGGTTAGGTTTGACCTTACCCCTCAGGATAAAGTAATGTGTGATGTTTTCCATGTGTCCAATTTAGAGCACTATGTGAGGTACCCCGACCATGTGCTAAGCAATGAACCTAGTGAGCCCCAAGGGAGGCTGAAATGGCCTGAGTCACCTGTGTAGTTTATAGACGCAAGGATGAAAGAACTCAGAGAAAAGAATATGTGATAATAAAGGTTCTTTGAAAATGCCATGGGTACGGCAAAACCACATAGGGGCCAATGATGGATATGGAAAAGTCTTATCCTGAATTGTTTATTTGCTTGCCTGAATTTTGAGGACAAAATTCCTATAAGAGGGGAAGGATGTTATAACCTCAATTTTTGGGTTCAAGTGGTGAGAAATATAATTTCTCATATGAAAGATGTTTGAACAAATAATTATATATTTAGTTGAGAATAATTGGATTTCGTTTAAAATAGCCTTCTTGTTTGATTTGTGGGCTTTATTGGCTATTGGGCCCAATAAAAGGAACAATAACAAAGGAAATTGAATTAGTAAATGGATAATTGTATCCTAAGTAAAGAAATATGTGGAAACCTCTAGAAGGCAAATCCAAAGAGGATTTCGTGCCTATTGGGTTCCTTGGGTACCAAGGAGTCCAAGGTTGCAAAAAGAAAGCAATAGGAAAAGAAAAGATTAATCAAGTATTTCTTTATGAAGAAAGAAATTGGAAAATAATGAGAAAATGTGGAAATTGAGTGGAAAGAGGCATAAATGAGATTTATTGGGAAAATTTCGTATCCCAAATATTTCTTATGATAAAAGGGATGCCAAAGAGGAAAATAGAAGAGAAATAAAAAGAAATTCTCAAAAGGAAATATTATAATAAAAAATAAACAAGATAATGTGAAATAATGCATTAAGATGCATCTAGAAGGATAATAAATATCCTGGGAAGAGAATTTCGAAATAATGGAATATCCTGGGATCCAAGGAGTCCCAATAAAGGAAAAGGAAGAGAAAATACCATAATTATAAAATAAAGAGATAATGGATATACATAATCCATTAACTGTGTAAATTTGATAAAAGGAAGTTTTTTCATAAGGAAATATATATATATATATATTTCGTGATCAATAGATTAAAAGGCAAATAAAGAGAGTAAAGGAGAGGAATTTCGAATTCTTAATACTCAAAGAAAAAGGAATGTTAAAAAGATAAAGAAGAGGGAGAAGGTTCTTCTCATGGAAGGTTTTGGTTTCATGGTTGTAAGAGGATTCTTTGAATCGAAGACAAGCCAACCTAGGGCTTCGTCTCTCTCCCCTATATAAGGAGTAGACCCTATGGGGACGAGATCAGAGGAGTTGCATGTATCCACTTTCCTCTTCTTGTTCTTTTCCCTACCAAACCCTAACCATGAACACATGAGAGTCGTTTTCGCGGCTAGCAGCTATGGATGGATCTGAGAGTGGGGCACGTTGCTCCCATACCCTGGAGAAGGAGCTTGGCCACCGTTCCTTGGCCCTAGCACCTGCACGGAGCCGCAGGTTCGGCTGCAGGTCAGCCGTGGTGGCAGACCTGCTGGGCTCGATCCCCGCCGGCCAGCCGTGTATCAGGAGCTCCTCCGAGTGCGCAAGGAGGCGGCGGAGCTAGGGGGCCCTTTTCCGGTCACCGTCGGGGTCAAGGGGAGGAGAAGAAGCTGCGCCAAGCCTGCATCTCGGCGGCTAGGGCAGCAGCTTCGGGCTGCAGGAGGTAGATGAAGAGAGGAGGCGTTTTGGACGATTTTGCCCCTCTGCGGGCTAAAGCGCGCGTGACTTAACCAAGGGCACAACGGTCTTTCCATTATGTTTTCCAAATCAAGCGCATGCATGAGATAGGTGACGTGGCATCGTGCCATTGGCTCAAACAGGTAATTCATACAAAATTCATATCTTAATATTCGTAACTCCGATTAGGACAAGTAATATATGAATTTTGATCAGAAAAATGCAAGGAATCCATAAAAAATGGTTTTATAGCCTGAATCTGATCCTAGTTCGAAAAGTAGTGTAATGTATGAACTTTAATGTATTAATGGTAATGAAACCCTACTTTGATATGATTAATGTGATAAATAGGGTTTAATGAATCATTAGGGTTGATATTAACCTGTTAAATGTAAAAAGGAACATTGAGTTCAAAAAAGAAGAACTTTGCACATGATTAGTTTAATTTAGAGTTTATGTGCTTAAATATGCATCAAATTTGAAAAGTACATGAAACTATCATCTTTAATGATTTAATTAATGAAAAACCCTTAGATTTGATGATAGATGGTTTTAATATTGATCAATGGATAATTTAAGCCTATTGTTAATAAAAAGGAAAATAAGATCTAAAAAGATAATCTTTTTATATAATTGGCTTAGTTTAGGGTTTTGTGCATGAAGATGCATTAACGAGCTTGAAAACCCTAAATTAGTTGAATATGAGTTTTAAATATTTTAATTGTTCAAATCTGTAAAGAAATAGGGATATGATGATCCTAAGTCAATTTTGGGTATAAAAGAATATTAAATGAATAGTTTGAGCAATTAGGGTTTATATAAATGGAAAAGAGTGCTATTAGGGTTTGTTAACCTAAAAGAGGTAAAGTTTGAGAATTTGATCTAAGAAACCCTAATGAGTATTAATGAATACTTAATATGGATTAGAAACCCTAGAAAGTGAATCCAAGTCAATAAAATAGATTCCTGATAAAGTGTGTAATAAATAGAGTACATATTCTTTTCAGGAATTGTGTGATGATTTAATTACTTGCTTGGATCTATTGATTGGGTTGATTGCATATACATGAAGTAAATGTTGAATAATCTGCATGACTCATCAAATCAGGTATGTGGTTACGCTTATGACTATACCGAATAGTTTCCCGAAGATTTTATCGATGTTTCCCTCAATGCATGAATTAACTGTTGGATGTTTATTTAATTCATGCAATTATAAAGTGATTATGGCTATCACTATGAGTATACATGTATAACTAGCTAGATCCGAGTCCACCCCTGTGGCTATGCAAAGGCTAAGGATAACCTAGAGCAAGGTCTAGGGTATCATGAGTTAGAAACTGGGCTACACATGAGTAGTGCCATGAGACTCTTAGCATACCATGAGTTAAGGAGTGGGCTACCTACGGGTAGTGCCATGTGACTCAGCCCTAGAAATTGATTCACCTATGAGGTGAAGTCATGAGGGGTAAAATGGGAATCTACCACATGGGAGGTAGTATCCAGGTCCACTGCAGGGACAGCGCAGGGGATAGGGTACACATGGATCGCGTAGTTATACTTAAAACGTAAACTTGTTTGTTAAATGATAATTGAATGTGATACATTGTTATAGATAATTGAATGATTATTGGTTTCCCCCACATACCAGCTACGGCTGACCGACGTTTTGTTTTTCGGCGTTTTAGGTACAATGAAAAGAACAAACAGTAAAGTGGCACATGTGATACTTAAAGTACAAAGGAGGATTAGATAGATTAGTATCGGCATGGATAGAAATATAGAGATCCAAGTTTTCAAAAGGTATGTACAGAAAAATTTTATTACCATTTTCAGTATAGTCTGTTAGAATTTAATAATTGTTGATGGTTATATGTCGAACCTTTGATCCGGGATTAATGGGTGCGGCTTCGACCTCTTGGTCTCCCTTAATTGGGGGTTATCGGGAGGTGGGGTCGTAACAGTGACGGTGTGTCGTGGTCGCGACCATGTGTGGATGTGTGGTGGTCGAGACACCATGCTTGAGGGTGGTCGAGACATGGATGTGATGGATGGTTGATACACATACATGATGCATGGATTCTATCTATGTACAACATAATAGGATGGGTACATGTATAAACATGAATGATGTAATACTTGAAAAACACTAGAGGGGGGTGAATAGAGTTTTAAAGATATTTTAACAATTATTTAACTCAAGCAACCAACCACAAGAATATTGGACAAGGGAACAAGGATTTAGAGTGGTTCCTACCTTAGCAAATACTAAGGTAGTCGGTCCACTACCCGGTTGCTTACCCAACCGGGATTTGGAAAGAATTTAATTTTATTACCTCGCAAGGACTTTACATAAAATTACAATTCTCTCCCTAAACCATTCAAGCAGCCTTCACCTTGAAGTAATTGCACCACCTTGAAGCAGCCTTCACCTAGAAGTAATTGCACCAACTTTGAAGCAGCCTTCCTCCTGAAGTAGCTTCCTGTTGCAATAGCCTTCTTGAAGTAGCTTCCCGTTGCAATAGCCTTCTTGAAGTAGCTTGAAGTCCACCTTCTCCTCCGAGAAGAACCTTCTCCAATCCGCAGCCTCCAACCCTAGGAGTAGTAAGGAGAATACAAAGAATAAAAAGAACAAGAAGGAAAATAGAAAGTACAACTTATCCTTTGAAGCACAAGGCTTGATTTGCCTATATCAAGCGTATTGATCTCCTAACCAATGAGTGTAGAAGTGTAAGTGTTGTGGAAAGGAGATGCTAGCCTATGGGACACGAAATAGGAGCAATGGGAATGAATAGCCAATGTTGGAATTGCTCTATTGCTCAAAACAGATTGCCAATGAGTATTCAATCTCAAGTGTAGCACAAGTGTAGCTTAGGTGTCTTTAGGTGTCCTAAGGCATGTCCTATTTATAGGAATGACCTAAAAGTGCTTGAGGACGTTCTAGACACTTTCTAGGGGGTTCTAAGTGCTTAACTAGCCGTTAGATATAAGTTAGTTGCTTTAACAATGGCTAATTAATTAATTCTGCAATTGCTGTCAGAGACCATCTCGGTCGAGGAATTGTCGACCGAGATACCTACTCGGTCGAAGTTTTGTCGACCGACAGGCTCTCTGGATCAAGTATTAGCAACGTTCTTCTCCAACTGCCAACTACCTTCTCAGCTGTGTCTAACGGCTACTTGGGTCATTCTCGGTCGAGAAGTTTGTCGACCGAGAGTGTCTCGGTCGAGGAGTTTGTCGACCGAGATTGACCCTGTTTCAATCTTTAAATTAAGGCACTAAGTGTGTGTATGAGTGTGCATATGTGACACTATTTAAGGGGATGACCTATCTAAATGTGGTGTTTAGCTAGGGAAGATCTAACGCTTGATTTACATGAAGTCTAAGTACTTGTACATTATATATTTGTACAAGTTTACAATTGATTACATTTCATGACATTTACAATCATTCAAGCATATATATTCCCTAGAGCTTTGTCATCCACCTCATTCCTGCAACACTCAAGTAGCACGTTAGATCAACAAGAATGAAATGTTTGTCATCATCGAAACAAAGGGATTTATCATAATGTCAATTTAGCCAACAATCTCCCCCTTTTTGAAGATGACAAACATTTCCTAAATATAAAATAAGGAAATATAAAACATGTGAGTTTCATACCTGAAATTTACCTTTGTAGCCATCTTTGGTTTTGCAAGTGACTGCTGGCCAAGATATTATGAAACTCATTTTAATTTTATGTTTGTGATTTTATATTATTTCTCCCCCTTTGTCATTTCAAAAAGATATCCAATACAATCATGTAGTATGACTTTGTGTCTTTCTTTTTAAGCTTTGCTCCCCCTTAAAGAGATATCCAATTAAAATCAAGGGATTTTTATTGTCAAAATTAGCCACAATTTGTTTCTCAATCATTTGCAAAGGATGTTAAGCCTTGAAATGATATGAGTTTCTTTTAAGTTTATGGCTTATGTGTATTGATTTCTCACCCATTTTACAAGGGATGTTAAGCCCTGAAAATGATATGAGATTCCCTTAAGCTTATGATATATATTGATTTCTCATCCATTTTGCAAGGGATGTTAAGCCTTAAAAATGAAATGAGAATCCTTTAGTCTTAGAGTACATAAAAATGTCTCTAACTAAATGCATGGGATGTTAAGCCCTGATTTGTTTAGAGAGTTCCTTTAAGAACAAGATATATCATTTTTATGAAATTCATAGATTTCTTCATAACCAAGAGTAAAAATACTAAGGTCGTAACAAGCTTCAAATGATGTTTACAATGTTTTTGTAAGCTTCTTAATCAAATAATCAAATTTGTTTCTATGAGCTCCCCCTTAATCTTACCATTAAAGCAATTTAAGACTTCTAAGGTCACAGATGATTTTAAATTTTGATTTTGACCTTTATCAAAAGTATACTAAGATTAAGTACAATAAAATGATGTCCAAATAAGCATTTTGTCAAAGCTTATTTTAGGTCGACCTTGACTTCGACCATAGCGCCCCTTGGTCAAATTTCATTTCAACCAAGAGGCAAATGCTGCAGATTGCACATTTGAACATTCAAATATTAAGTATAATTCCTATAGGTAGCTTAAAGAGATATCAATTCTTTGAGTGAAACTTATTATGAATGATGTCCCTTAATCTTGCTATAAATATCAAGTCCTATTTCTTTTTGTGATCTTGTATTCAAATTAATCATGTGATTCTTCAAGAAAATATATACTCTTGAAAGCAAGAGTAATGTCTCAAGTTCTTCAAGTACCAATAGAGAAATTTTATCTTATGTGTTAATAGGCATTGAAATTCTTGTTCTAAAGCAACATGTGAAATAGTGAATACATATGTATGATGATAGAACATTTGAATCATGAAATTCAATACAAGGTTGCTATGTAGATATGTCAAGGAATACTTAAAATAAACCATGAAAACAGTTTTTTTCCTTGACTAAAGCAAATATGATTCATAACATAGATGAAAATATTCTCATATAAGTGTTCAAGGATGGTTTCTAGAATTTATACTTTGTTTTGCATGTACAAACAGTCATTAACAACAAATAGATAGCAATTTGATCAATTGAAAATATATTCAGTAGATTTATTGCAGACTGGAAATCAGTGACCTGGTCGGTCGACAATTTCTCGACCGAATGTTCACTCGGTCGACAGATTCTCGATCGACAAAGTTTCTGGAATGTTTTCAGAACTGTTAATTGCTTCTAAGTAAAACAAGATTATGCAAGTTAGAGCTCGATTGTGTTGAGATATGACATTTGTATATCAAGAATCAGTTTAGGTCAAATCTCAACTAGTTAAATTTAGACTTCTAAGTTTTAGGAATCCAAACTAAATCATCATTCTTTTTCTTATATGGGCATAAAAATGAATAATGTCCAAGGCGTATGCAATAATGACAACTAATGGAGTCAACTTCATTTCTCTTTCTAGGAATTGTGTTCTTAGGTACAAACACCATCTTAGACTTGGATGCTTTAGCTCTTGTAGGTTGATTTTTCTTTGGATCATATCCTAATCCTCTTCTTCCATTATAACTAGAGGAAATGTTCAAAATATTCTCAAGGATATCATTTCCTCTTAACTCATTTATTTTTCTTTGTAACTTAACAATATCATCCATCTTCTTGTTTATATCTTTCTTTGCTTGATCTAAATCAGATACTAGAGAGTTTCTTTCGTTTACAACCTCATCATAATCTAAGTGTGAACATAAGATAGGTTGTTTCTGAAGATCATTCAGTTGAGTTTGTAAGTTTAACTTCTCTAAGGAAAGAAGATTACAATTAGCTTCTACAGATTTTAACTTAAGATCATAATCTTCATTTTCCTTTTTGAGATCCTCATTTTCAGATGCAAGAGAAAGAAGTTTAACATTTAAATCATTATTTACTTTATTTGATTTCTTAAGTTTCTTCTTGCACTCAATATATTTCTCATGAGTATCTTGAAGACTAGCAATTAGATCTTCTTTTGGTAGATCAAAAAGACTTACCTTTTCTTCTTCTTCTTCATTTGTTGTAGCAATGAGGCATTCTACTTCTTCTTTTCCATCATCACTATCATCACTTGAATCATCCCATTCAGCTTTATATGCTCTTTCTTTCTTTTTGTGAGATGATTTCTTCCCTTTCTTGAGTTTTGGACAATCACCTTTCATGTGTCCCTTCTTGCCACATTCAAAGCACCTGGAAGAAGAAATACTAGAAGTTTTATTAGTTTTAAAACTTTTATACTGTTTACCATTTACAATAAGAGTTTCTTCTTCACTATCATCTTCACTTGTATCATGATTGTTCTTGGTTGATGCTTTGAATGCAATGTCCTTCTTTCTCCCTTGTTGAAGTTCATGTTCTCTTCTTTCTTCCTCTTCTAACGTTGCCTCATGAGCTTCTAGGTTGCCAATGAGTTGTTCCATCTTTAGTCGGGTGAGGTCATTTGCTTCTTCAATGGCTGTCACCTTGGGCTTGTATGTGGGAGGAAGTGATCTAAGAATCTTTGATACCTGATCTTCCTCAAGAACAACTTTACCTAAGGCATTTAAACCATTTACAATAGAAGAGAATTTTGCATACATTTCACTAATAGATTCATTTGGATCCATACAGAAATGTTCAAACTTTTGTTTAAGCATACTAACTTTGGAATTCTTAACTTGAACTCTCCCTTCATAAGTTATAGAAAGTCTATGCCATATTTCATAAGCTGTTTCACAGTTTGATATTCTATTAAATTCTCCTACTGAAATTGAACAATAAAGAATACTTACAGCCTTTGCATTCATTTGAGCCGATTTTACTGTATTGGAGTCCCAAGCTGCATATTCCATTCGAGGTAGCTCATAGGGGGTTGACACCATTCTCCATAGATCCCAACTGATGCCTTGGAAGTAGAACTGCATCCTTCTCTTCCAATATGTGTAGTTTGTTCCATTAAACGCTGGAGGCCTAGCAACAAGTTTCCCTTCAAGGTTAAGGTTGTTGAGCACCCCGTCACCCATTCTTCAAGACCTTGTTAGGGTTCCTTGAAGCCTGCTCTGATACCAATTGAAAAACACTAAAGGGGGGGTGAATAGAGTTTTAAAGATATTTTAACAATTATTTAACTCAAGCAACCAACCACAAGAATATTGGACAAGGGGATAAGGATTTAGAGTGGTTCCTACCGTAGCAAATACTAAGGTAGTCAGTCCACTACCCGGTTGCTTACCCAACCGGGATTTGGAAAGAATTTAATTTTATTACCTCGCAAGGACTTTACATAAAATTACAATTCTCTCCCTAAACCCTTCAAGCAGCCTTCACCTTGAAGTAATTGCACCACCTTGAAGCAGCCTTCACCTAGAAGTAATTGCACCAACTTTGAAGCAGCCTTCCTCCTGAAGTAGCTTCCCGTTGCAATAGCCTTCTTGAAGTAGCTTCCCGTTGTAATAGCCTTCTTGAAGTAGCTTGAAGTCCACCTTCTCCTCCGAGAAGAACCTTCTCCAATCCGCAGCCTCCAACCCTAGGAGTAGCAAGGAGAATACAAAGAATAAAAAGAACAAGAAGGAAAATAGAAAGTACAACTTATCCTTTGAAGCACAAGGCTTGATTTGCCTATATCAAGCGTATTGATCTCCTAACCAATGAGTGTAGAAGTGTAAGTGCTGTGGAAAGGAGATGCTAGCCTATAGGACACGAAATAGGAGCAATGGGAATGAATAGCCAATGTTGGAATTGCTCTATTGCTCAAAACAGATTGCCAATGAGTATTCAATCTCAAGTGTAGCACAAGTGTAGCTTAGGTGTCTTTAGGTGTCCTAAGGGATGTCCTATTTATAGGAATGACCTACAAGTGCTTGAGGACGTTCTAGACACTTTCTAGGGGGTTCTAAGTGCTTAACTAGCCGTTAGATATAAGTTAGTTGCTTTAACAATGGCTAATTAATTAATTCTGCAATTGCTGTCAGAGACCATCTCGGTCGAGGAATTGTCGACCGAGATACCTACTCGGTCGAAGTTTTGTCGACCGACAGGCTCTCTGGATCAAGTATTAGCAACGTTCTTCTCCAACTGCCAACTACCTTCTCAGCTGTGTCTAACGGCTACTTGGGTCATTCTCGGTCGAGAAGTTTGTCGACCGAGAGTGTCTCGGTCGAGGAGTTTGTCGACCGAGATTGACCCTGTTTCAATCTTTCAATTAAGGCACTAAGTGTGTGTATGAGTGTGCATATGTGGCACTATTTAAGGGGATGACCTATCTAAATGTGGTGTTTAGCTAGGGAAGATCTAACGCTTGATTTACATGAAGTCTAAGTACTTGTACATTATATATTTGTACAAGTTTACAATTGATTACATTTCATGACATTTACAATCATTCAAGCATATAGATTCCCTAGAGCTTTGTCATCCACCTCATTCCTGCAACACTCAAGTAGCATGTTAGATCAACAAGAATGAAATGTTTGTCATCATCGAAACAAAGGGATTTATCATAATGTCAATTTAGCCAACAATACTTAGTGTTGTTGAGATAATGATCTTATCATAGATAAGTAATGACACTTAACCTAATGTGATCCAAGAATTGGGAAGTGGTGTACCTAGGGTTTGGTTATTTCTTATACTACAAACCCTAACCAAATATATGATGAAATACTAACCTAATTGTTGGGCCATGTGATGTGTTTGTTTCTCTCTTGGGGTGATTATCATATCATAATGTTTTGTCTCTTGTTTATGAACCCCTAACCTTAAAGGTGTAATTAATTTCATGGCTTGTGTATGCTATGGTGATGATTATGTGATATAGGGTGTTGGTTATAAGCCTTGTTGAAATATGAAGAGATCGTATTGATGTGATGGGTCTTATGACCTGGTGAGGGCTTGATGCCTATTGTGAGGTGGTATCCTTTGGTAATGTGAATTGAGGACTTGATATCCCATAGTGATGTGACACATGGTGATAGCCTTGTATGACAGTGCTATAGTGATATGTGATGATGTGACAAGTTCACACCTCATACGTTTTATATATTCTGAAGTCGTACTATGCCCTTATTCTTGTAGAGTTTGTTTTGGCTTTGTATGTTGTAACTTGATTGATGATAAAAGACTCTTAATTGGAATAACTAACCAAGTGGAACCTGATCATGTACTTGCCCTAGACATAAATCCATTACAGTGTCATCCTTAGTGCTGGATGGTGAAATAGGTTTTTCCCTTAGTGGAAGCTTGGAGTCATATACTGTTGAGTATATCCATTCACAAGATTGGTTGCGGGCCATACCCTGGAAGGAGTGCGGCTATGGGTCGTAGCCCAGTGATATGACTCAGTGCATATGCTTATGATTCTTTCATAGTATTTGCTATGGGCCATACCCTGGCAGGAGTGCGACTATAGGTCGTAGCTCAGTTTCACTAGTGATGTGCCTATATACCAAGGTAGGCTTGGTTGTTTTGTAGTTAGACTTGATATGTCTCCGCAGTGTTCTCTCGTGCTAACCGAGAAGTGTGGAGAGGTTGTGGATTTCGTCTCTTCCATTGACATTGTATGACACTTATTTTGAATTAGTAGTGGTCGGTTGGAGTATGAGTGGTATACATCATCTCCTCAGGGCATAATAAAAGATGTAATACATCAATGTAGTGTATTTGCATATAGACAAAATGCTAAGAACATCGGATGAAGCCTTACGTTTCTTTTATATAGTTTTAGTAACAAAAATATACACATTCTTCATATTCCTTTTTAGAATGTTAATTGTTCTACTACTCTTTAATAACTACCTAGTATTGCTTAACTTACTTTACATGTTGGATACATATCATTTAGTTGAATATGCTCATCCTGCTTAGTATTTTATGTAGATGCCCAGTTATTTGTGCTTTAGTAGTCATTGTCAGAGAGTTATATCTCTCACTGGGACATTTGGTCTCACCCCATGGGTTTCCACATCTTTTAGGTGTTCGTGCATGATGGGGTGGAGATCGTGCAACAAAGGAAGAGTAGCTGCAAGATAAATAGCTTATAAGGTTGGAGATGCTACTAGTCTTTTGGTGTTAGAGTCCTAGAGTCATCCCTATACACTCTAGTACTTGGGGGTGTTATTGACGTGTTTGTAGATATGATATCCATACAAGAATTTTGGCTTGTGTGTCTTTTGTTGTATACATATGGCATGAGTACATGTATGTATATGTGGCACATGTATCTCATGTAAAAGGTTGATGACAGGAAGGTTGAAAACAATGATGTAAGCACCTTATGATATGTGTTATGTGATTCAAGTGTCCTGTTGTGGACTTATATGTGAAAGTTTTTAGCCTATGGTGCATTTATGGAATCAATTTTAATTTCACGTATTTTATGGTAATCTGCTTGCTTAGTGTTAATTTTGTATTTGGTTTTGAGTTATCTCGTTTGTGGAGCATTGGGGCATCACAATTAAGGTCGGTATCAGATCTTTAGGTTCGTTGAGTCTACAGGGTTCTAGGACTAGGGTTTGTCTCTATTCTAGTGTTCTCTAGTATGTCTTATAGTGACTTTTGCTTATGCAGAAGAAGAAGAAGAGTTGAAAAGATGGTTGGAGAACACGAAGAACATGTTGTTGAGAGTGGTGTTGTTACACCTATAGGTGGTGCAAGGAGGCACGTTTTTAAGGATAGATCGCCTGAGATGCCTCACTTAGACCCTGTAGTGGTAGGCAACCCCACCTTCCAATTCATGTTTGGTTTTAGGGTTTAGGGTTTAGGGTTTCGGGTTTAGGGTGGCCATGATTACACATATGGTGGACAGAATATCCATTCCTTTTGCTAGAGCAGCAGTATCAATGTGGAATATCTAGTCTCAAGGAAGACTTTTGAGTGGTTGAGGCAAGTTGTAGCTATGGAGTATGTTGGTACGGTAGATCTAGAAGATGCAGATCTTTGGTTGATGGAGTTGGAGAAGACCTTCAAGGTTCTCAACATCCCCAAGGCAGACAAAGTGAGGCATTTGATGTATCTTTTGAAGGGGAGTGCTGGCCATTGGTGGGCCATAGAAGAGATGAAAAGGCCAGGTGATGTAATCGGTTGGGAGGAGTTCCAATGGGAGTTTGTCAATTTGTACTTCCCTCGGACCTATTTGGATGAGAAGATAAGCCAATTTGAGAGGCTTTGGTAGGGATCCATTTCGATCAATGAGTATGAAGCCAAGTTTATGGAGTTGTTGAGGTTTTGTCCTCACATGGCCACTACAGATCGGGAGAGAATTAGACATTTTGAGAAAGGGTTGAGTACGGAGTTAACGAAGTCGGCAGAAGCCTTAGAGAACAAAGAGCATTTTCCCATGTTTGTGGAGTTAGTTAGGAGGATAGAGAGATCTGTGGTTGAGAAGCATGAGAAAGGTGTCAAGAAGAGGCCTTCCTAGTATGAAGAATAGTCGTCAGGAGGCTTTAAGGAGCCTAGCTTTTCTACACCTCCAACACAACAAAGGCCTAGTACACTGATGCAGTGGATACCAAGTAAGGGTAGAGGCCACAATTTTCCACCTATTAGATCCCACATCACAGTGTCAGTGTTAGTGACATAGCCGTCTAGGCCACAATATGAGACGAAGACTTGCCATAAGTGTGAGTAGGTGGGACATCTAAGGCGGGAGTGTCCAGTGAAGGGTGATGAAGTGACCCAGTAGCAGAGGCAAAGATAGTAGGGCTTACAAAGACAACAGTTTAGTAGTGGTGTAGGATGAGGACGTGGACAGACATTGTAGGATGGTTCATCTGGATAGGCAACAACTAGGTTTTATGCCTTGAGTTAGCTAGAAGGAGAGGTCAACCCATGAGTAGAGATAGGTCAGATAGAGTTATTTCATTCTGACATTTCTACATCTACTTTTTATCTATTTTGGTTGACCCAAGTATGATCTGGAGGTATAGATGCAGAGGTAGTGCCTGTCTCTTTTAGCTTTGGATTTCAGGGGTGAAATTCTTATTAGGGGTTTATGGCTTGAAAGATCCCTGACATGTGTTTTGGGCTAACCCTATTTTATTTGGCTTTATTAAGTTCTTATAACCTTTCTCTAATCCTTTGAGATGGTTTTAGAGCTTGTGGAGAGCTTAAGTTTCCAGTTTGAGCTTGTTTGGATGATGTTTGTGCCCTATGTGCTTATTTTGGATCAAATTGCAATTTACCCATTTGTGAGGGTTATCTTGCAAATTGTCACCTCTAGAGTGTTCCTTCTCTCTCTTGACTTCATGAGAGAGTGTGTGGTGTTTTGGGGCTCCTTGTTTGGTCCTTGGTTGAGTGGTGAGTCGTGATTAGGGTTCCTACGGTTTTTGGGTGTATCGACCATGTGTACCTTATTGAAGGTGGTGACCTTTGTCTCGACCTTGAGAGGGTGTCTTGTGAGTGTCTCAACTGAGACACCTTCTCTATATTTTTTTGTATCCACTATGATGGTCTTGGTTTGTCTTGATTCGATACATATTTCTTCTAGTGAAGTGTCTCAATCTAGTATTTGTGGTGATCCTTTTGTCTCAACCAGGTGCCATTTTGGTGCTTTGTCTCGATCATGTGGTGTGCTATTGGTGTGTCATGACCGAGACCATATGGTGGGGACCAAAGGTAGTTGAGACCCAACATAGGTTGTATTACCCTCTCGTTCATGAATGTTTTAAGTGGTTGCATGTTGGTTTCTTGGGTGAACAAGTGTCCCTTTGGTTCCTTTTGGTGTTGACACCTCATCTCCATCCTACTTCCCCACTCCTTTGATATATAAACCTTCTTCTCTCCAAGCAAGTGATCCTTTTCGTCCCTTATCCTTCTCCTTCCTTGATTTATCATCCTCGGAGCTTGGTGGAGCAAGGAGAGTTGATCCTTGGAGCCTTGGTGACCAAGATCCGTTACGTGTGGTGACTCTTTCTTCATTGTCAACCTTGGTAAGTATATACCTTTCCTTGATGGCATTTCCTTTGATCTTATACCCCATCTTCTTCTTCTTTTGTCAGTCTTAGACCATGTATCCACCGTCATGGTCTTTTTCGAGAGGAGCCTCTCATCACATGGGTCATAAGCCATGTTTTGAGAAGGTGGACCCAAGTGTGAGGAAGTTTCCTTCTCTCTTTCTCCCTTCTTATTTTGTTTTGTCCTAGGGATCTTTATTCTCTTTTCTTGGTTTATCTATGACCTTGGTGTCTTCTTCTTCTAGAGGTGATATTGTGCCTAAGAGTGTAGCCTTTAGTGGAGCTTCATCGTCTTTGGTGATCGTATGCTTGGAGCTAGTGATCCTTGGAGTTGGTCTTCCTTAAGGCAGGTTATATAACTCTCTACCCTCTCTATTATAGCACTTTTCTATGCATGCATGTAGTTGTTTCTCTCTCTAAAATGTACCCTAATATGTTAGTAGATGATACCATGCTCTAGAACTTGGATGATGGTGGTTACCATGCTTGGTTTGCTTAGAAGTCAAAACCTTAATTTGTGGTACCCAATTTTGAGATGATAATGAGATAGATGGCTTCCTCTTATCTTTTGATCTTGTATTTTAGTCACATGCATGATTCTAGTGTACCTCGATGTATCATGAAGTTTAGGTCCTATTTTGGAGGTGGTAAATGTGTTTTATCTCTCTCTTACATGAGGTTTTCCATGGTGTTTCTCATGGTGCATGTTTTAGGGTTTTGATGATCATTTTATGTAGAGTTTATCCCCCCTAGTTGATGGTATTTTCCTAAATGATCATCTTCTATTTTGGTTGGGTTTTTTTTTTTTTTTTTTTGGAAATAGGTAAATATATTGCCAAAAGAGAAAGATAGCAAATCTATGCTGTACAAGACCGATTACAAAAAGTATACGGGACATGCTCTACAAAATGCCCCAGTATCTTTTGGCTATAGGTGTAAGACCTTTATTAAGTCCTTTCTTGGCCTTGATAGCATTACAAACATCTCTAGTAACTAGTTGAAAAACATCAGTATTAGCCTCCCCTCCATGGTTCAGGGTGTTCCTTTCCTTCCAGATGTTAAAACAAACATTAGAAAGGCATACACCCACAAAATCTCTCTCCTCTTTGTTGGCGCATTTGTTCTTTAGTTGTTCTAACATCTCCGCAAAATTAAGGGTTGTTAGGTTACCCCAGCCATTCTTCAGCCACATAAGAGCCCACATTCTTTTGGTCTTGGAGCACACAAAGAACAGGTGCTCATGCGTCTCGTCCTCCTCACAAAAGGAACATCTGGGGTTAATCGGAATGCCCCATCGGATGAGCCTATCTTTGGTTAGGTGTTTGAATAGAATAGCCTTGTAACAAGCGATACTCCATTTGGGTATGTGTTTTTTCCCCCACACAATGTCATGCCACGGGACATCTTCACCTATAGGGGTGTGGATCCACGGTTTCTATTTCCCATGGAACTTGTAGAAATCGGAGCCATCCACACTATACAGATGATGTACTTCATTCCACATGTGGTTCATAGCCTCCCAGGTTCTAGACGCATTGGCACACATGTTGGGGGAGCTGCCGTATCTTCTTCTAAGCCAGTTTACCCACACTCCATCTTTACTCGTGAGGAATCTGTCAAGTCTTCGTAGATGGCCTGCTCTAGTCAGGTCTTTGACCTTGGTGACATTTAGACCTTCTTTGCTTAGGGGTTTTGTTATGGTATCCCATTTAATTGAGTGAGTCTTCCCAGCCCATATGAAGTTGGTGATCTGTCTTGTGAGCCTTTGAATGGTCGGCTTCGGAAGGCTGCTCATCTCGCACCAGAAACGGATCATGCTGAAGATGACTGACTTTGCAAGCATAAGTCTACCAGCCATGGCCATCTTGATCCCACACCATCCATCTATCTTAGTTCTGACTTTATCCACACAAGAGTGAAAGTCCTTGGCACAGCCCCTGCCCCCCGCAATGGGGGTGCCTAGATATCTTGTGGGAAGGCTACCTCTGTTAAGATCCACGACAGCTTTGAGATGGCCTCTTCTATTATCACAGGATTTAGAAAGGTATACTCATGATTTGATGTCACTCATGTACAGCCCAGTGGTTCTGCCAAAGTCCTCCAACACTTCCTTGCAACCTCGAAGTCTGTTAGCATGACCTTTGGAGAAGACCATGATGTCATCAGCAAAAATCAGATGCGTCTTCACCTTTGTTCCTTGAATCTTGTAAGGTTGAATATGATTTCTTACTTCAGCTACTCTGATCATAGTTGTTAAGCCCTCCATAACCAGGGTGAAGAGGAGAGGGGATAGAGGATCCCCTTGGTGAAGCCCATTTGAGGCTCTAAACATACCAACTGGTCCACCATTAAGAAGTATAGAGAAACAAGTGGTAGTGACGCATTGCTGGATGATATGGATCCATCTCAGAGAGAAACCAAGTGCATGCATGATATCCCACAAGGTATCCCATCTAACATGATCATAAGCTTTTGTCAAATCAATCTTTATGCAGGCTTTCGCGCTAGTTCTTCTAATATTAAACCCCGTAAGGAATTCTTCAGCAAGGAGCGCACAATCTGCTATTTTCCTACCTTTAATGAACACACATTATTCCTCAGAGATAATCTTGGGAAGGATGTCTTTCAGTTGGTTAGATAGAATTTTCGCCCAAACCTTATAGATCACAGAGCAGCAAGCGATAGGTCGATAATCAGTAGCAACTCTAGCATCCTTCTTTTTGGGTATTAATTTCAGGAAGGTATGGTTTGCATCTCTCACCATGTTACCTCCTTGCATCAGCCATTGCATAGCTTTAATAATGTCTTCTTTAATATGGTACCACATAAACTAGAAAAAACGACTATTAAACCCATCGGGTCCAGGTGCTTTGCTAGCATTGATGTCAAACACAACCTTCTTTACTTCCGCTTCACCCACATCAGCGCAGAGCATATCATTCATACTCGGGTTGACTCTAGGGGGTGGGTAGATGTTCTCATCATAATGTCTGCTCCTGTCTTTATGATGGTTATAAAGCCTATTGAAGAAGGTCTCCAGCTGTTGGCCTATCTCCTCTCTGCTATCAGCAAGATGTCCGTTTTCATCTATGAGTTGATTTATCATCTCTTTCATTTCTTTCTTCCTCACAGCAGCGTGGTAAGTTTTAGTATTCAGGTCCCCATCTTTTAGCCATTTCATTCTACTCCTTTGCCACATAAAGACCTCCTCTGCTTTCAGAAGTTTGTTCAGTCTTTGTTCGGATTTGAGCCAGTTTTCAACCATCTCATCATTTCCTGGATTCTCCCTTGCTTTGCTAGCAGCAGCCTTATAGGTAGTTTTAGCAAGGATGGTAAGGTTCTTAAGATTCACCACTTCTTTTGCCCACTTCCTTATCTTCTTTTTGGAATTTTGTAGCTTCTTCACAACAATGTATAGAGGGTTTCCTTCAACATTCTCTCCCCAGGCCTCCTCAGCCACCTGCTTAAATCCGTCCCACTCACACCACCAATTGCAGAACCTGAACGGTCTCAAAATGTCCGGGGAACACGTGAGATTCATCTTCATCCAGCTGTGATCGCTAAGGGGGTCGTTGCCGTGGTTAATCACCGCTCTAGGCCACACTTCAAGCCAAGCTTCGTTAACTAGTCCTCTGTCTAGTTTGCTGGATATCCTTCTTCCTCTACCTTGCTTGTTCGACCAGGAAGTGAGCCCACCCACTGTATTAAGCTCCATCAGACCTGCTGCATCCATGGTACAGTTGAAAGCATCCATAACTCACTTAGGGACAGGAAGACCTCCATGCTTTTCATTGTTCCTTCGTACATTGTTGAAGTCTCCCCAAACAAGCCAAGGGACATGGTTTTGGGCTGTTTCTTTAATGATCTTCCACATCATGGCTCTCTCTGTCTCTAGATTTTTGCCATATGCAGAGGTAACAATGAAGGCCATACCACCTCTGTTGCAGCAACTAACGGTGATAGCTTGGTCCATGATGTTGATCACATCAATGTCCCAAACGTCCGGCCTCCATCCGACAGCGGTTCTAGCACCGTCTCTGCATTCTATATTGGATCTTGCAACCCAACCTGTAGGGAAAAGAGTCGCAACTCTTTCACTCACCACCCTTCTGATTCTCATCTCTAGAACAAAAACAAGGGAGACATTCTCTTCTTCTATCACTGCTCGTAGCTGTCGTTGCTTCTCGGCTAACGATGCCCCTCGCACATTCCATGCGAGCATGGACATCTTAACCTCTGTTGGAGTAGCTCCCTTCCCCGGGGCCGCTCTTTCCTTGCTTCTTCTTGCTCGTATTCTTTGTTGTTCTGGGGCTCCTTCTTCTTGTCCCTCCTGTGACAGCAACCTCTTCTTCCACATTTTCAAGGATGGAAAACGGGTTGGTAGTAGCCCCGTCCACCTCACCTCCTCTGCCTGGGACGCCTCCATCAGCAGTCTGTCCTGTGTTCACCCCGGCGCAAGCGCTGTTAGGCATAGCAGCAGGCACCATGCCTTCTCCAGGGGTCGTTAGAGCAGCAACGGCTGGTGTATCACCCGTCACAGGCACCGCAACCGCTTCAGGTACAACATCAGCTCCAGGTACAGCCTCGTCTCCAGAAGCAACCCGCCCCTCAGCCAAGGGCGCGGTAGCACCGTCAGTTGGGTTCACCTTCATCTGGTTAGCCACACCTGACACCTCCATAGTCCTGCTTCTCATACTGGGGGCCTTTGATTTCCCCGT
This sequence comes from Alisma plantago-aquatica, assembly GCA_963693085.1. NCBI lineage: Eukaryota > Viridiplantae > Streptophyta > Magnoliopsida > Alismatales > Alismataceae > Alisma > Alisma plantago-aquatica. Next base: position 525,354,454 of record OY856411.1, read on the forward strand.
TCTTCTCGGTCATCCTCGCGGGGGGTCGGGGATGATAGGGGGAGCATCAGAGCTCTTCCGCCTCTCACCTGGGCATTGGCCTGTCTCATGGCCAAAGCCTTACAGTCAACGCACCTATCCGGTAGTGCTTCGTAGCGAACTTTGATTTCCCATTCTTCGCCATTCGGGAGATCCACCATAACCTCCAGAGGGGGTTCAGTGTCCGCTGAAATGTCTACGCAGAACCGCGCACAACCCATGGTAGAGCCGTCGGACTTTCTGTCAAACGCCCTAGGGGTCCCTATTGCGTGGGCGATGACTGTGATAGCTCTCGGCGTCTAGTGTCTTCCAACATCCGGAAGGGACACCCAAACCGGTGCCATCGTAAAGGCTGCCCTTCTCGTGTCTGCTTCACGGGTCCAGTTGCGAACCAGTAGCAGCTGATCGTCGAAGAACCATGGTCCTCTGAGCGTAGCTTTCCGACAGTCGGCTTCGTTGGAGAACCGGACTAGATAGAGGCCTCCATCCAGCGTGAAGACTTCAATTTCGCCCCTAGGTCTCCAGTTCCTCATCATCCATCCTCTTAGCTGAAGAGGGTGGCACTTCTTACCTAGGATCTGGATGATGACCGAAAACTTGTGGTAGTCAGCCATCTCATCCAGGATCGGCTCTGTCAGCCTCGTCCAGGTCCGATGATCCCCCTCGCGCCTAAATGACACTTTAGGGTCAGACGCAAGGGCTCCACGGATGGTCGGAGGAGGTCCGACGACTGATCTAACCCAGTCTCCCGCAATGGTGACATAGGTCGGGGCGAACCAGTCAGCCGCCACAGGAGGGGGGGTCGGGGTCGAGGGAGGGTTGGTGGTGGTGGAGGGCCTGGGGGTGGTGGTGGTGGTGGCGGTGGGACTGGTATAGTTCGGGGAAGGGGTGCTCAGGTTGGGGGGAGGCGGAGGGGTTCGGTAGCCCCCTACCGCCATAGAAAGCACCGTTGCACCAACCTGGGCAGGAAAACACGTCCAACACCACCTAGGTTCAGCCCACTTGCCCGGCTCGTGGAAGCTACGGCAAGAACCCGCACCGGCACCAGCCCAAACCCCTCCACCCCGGGCAGCTCAGAGCCCGGTTCAAGTGGAGACGGTCCGGCTCAAAGAATCTTCTGGAGGGTCACCACAGCAGAACTGGTCCAGCAGCCCGATCCAAGGACGTCGTCGTGACAACAGGAAGGCACGATAGGGGGGGGGGGTGGATCAACCAAACCCTAACGCTCCAAGCCGCCACCACGAACAGCCGAGGACTGACAGCACCCAAATCCTACCGCTGCACAACGCCGCCCACTGCCGCCTCGCTTGGATGCCTGAACCTCCGAGGAAGTAGCCGGCGATAGCACCAATGCAGCTGAAGCACCCGACGCTGGGAGGAGAGCTCACAAGAACCCACGGGTCAGAGGACACCAGCTAAGCAACTCGTCCCCGATGACGGATCTCAGCCACCGCCGAAACTCGCCACCGCGCGCAGGACGTCACAGCCAAGTCCACCGAGGGTTCCACCACCGAGGGTGGCACTGGCGTAGCAGCCTGAACCCCCGTAGGATCACCGGAGGACCGAGACCCCCTAAGGGGCTGGTCGACTCCTCCCCTAGGTTTTGGGAGTTCAAGGACACTTCTCCATAGAGAGACGTACCCTGCACACACCTTCAAGCCGGACAAGACTGACCCGAGGTAGGTGTAGCAGTGGACCACCTTAACTCCACCTGCCCATGACTGAGCAGTCGTCTTCAAGGCAGGTCAGGGGAGCTCCGAGGTAGGTGAGGCCCGGTTGCTGCCTTAACTCCGCCTGTGGAGCAGCGACCCCACACAGAGGAGATCGCAGGAGAAGCTCTACTACTGTGAGGGCAGCAGGGGGGGAGAGGGAGAGTTGCGGTGGAGACGAGAGGTGGGGGACGATTCTAGAGAGAAGCCGGAGCTCTCCTAGAGAGAGAAAGCCGGAGTTCCTTGGTGGCTTGACCTTAGTAGTCGTAAACCTTTTTCTTAGTTTTGGGTCTCTACCCTTAGTTTGTTATTGGGTTGAGACACATGGTTTGTCTTGGTTGACACCTTTCTTCTGGTCTGATGGTCAAGGCATTGCCTTTAGTTTGGATAATATGCATGTTTTGTGTTGGTCGTAAATTTTCTATGGTGGGAGGTTGAGATGTTACTCTTGGTTTTGGTCGCAACCATGTAGTGTAGCAATCGTAACTCCTTCCCATGCTATGCTCAAAACACAACATTTTTCTATTGGGTTGAGACGTTCCATTGTGCATAGTGGTGACGTCTATTTCATGTTGGACAAGATGTTGTTCGGTTTTGTTGTCGAGGTTGAGGTGCTTGTCTTGCTTGTGGTTGGGACGCCCTACTGTGGCACATCGCGATCGCGGCCAGGGTGACAACACGTCATGGTTGTGACCATGTGCGGGTGTGTGGGGGTCGAGACACCATGCTTGAGGGTGGTCAAGACATGGATGTGATGGATGGTTGATACACATACATGATGCATGGCTGCTATCTATGTAAAACATAATAGGATGCGTACATGTATACACATGAATGATGTAATACTTAGTGTTGTTGAGATAATGATCTAGTCATAACTAAGTAATGATACTTAACCTAATGTTCTCCAAGAAGTGGAAGTGGTGTACCTAAGGTTTCGTGATTTCTTATGCTACAAAACCCTAGCCGGATATACGATGAAATTTTAACTCTAATTGTTGGGCCATGTGATGTGTTTGTTTCTCTCTTGGTGTGATTATCATATCATAATGTTCTCTCTTTCTTATTTATGAACCCCTAACCATGCAGATGCAATGAATTCCATGGCTTGTGTATGCTATGGTGAGGATTATGTGATACAAGGTGTTGGTTATAAGCCTTATTGAGGTATGAAGAGGTCCTATTGATGTGATGGGTCTGATGACTTGGTGAGGGATTGATGCCTATTGTGAAGTGGTATCCACTGGTGGTGTGAATTGAGGGCCTGATATCCCATAGTGATGTGACACATGTCTATAGACTTGTATGAAGTGCTATATTGCTATGTGATTATGTGACAAGTTCCCACCTTATACATTTTATATCTTCTGAGGTTGTACTATGCCCTTATTATTGTAGAGTTTGTTTTGGCTTTGTACATTGTAACTTGATTGATTCTAACAAGACTCTTAATTGGCATAACTAACCAAGTGTAACCTAATCATATAGTTTCCCTGGCCATATATCCATTCCAGTGTCAGCCTTAATGTTGGATGGTGAAACGGGCTTTTCCCTTAGTGGAAGCACGATGTCATATACTATTGAGTATACACATTCATAGGATCAGCTGTAGGCATAACCTACAAGCAGTGTGGCTACAATCCGTAGCTCAGTGATGTGACTCAGTGCATATGCTTATGATGATTTCATAGGATAGGATGTGGGTCATACCCTGGTTGGAGTGTGACTACGGGTCATATCTCAATTTCATTAGTGCTTTGCCTAAATACCAAGACAGGCTAGGCTATTTTGCATTTAGACTTGATATGTCTCTATGGTTTTCTCTCGTGCTGGCTAGGAAGTGTGGAGAGGTTGTGGATTTCGTCTCTTCCATAGACCTTGTATGGCACTCATTTTGACTTAGAAATGGTCAATTGGAGTATGAGTGGTATACCTCTTCTCCTCAGGGCATAATAAAAGACGTAATACAGTTGTGTAGTGTAATTGTAAAGGGACAAAATGCGAAGAACATTGGTTGAAGCCTTTCCTTGCTTTTATATAGTTTTATTAATAGAAATTATACATGTTCTTCATGTACCTTTTTAGAATGTTAATTATTTTGCTGCTCAGTGATAACTGCCCAGTATTGCTTAACTTACTTTACCTATTGGATACATATCATTTAGTTGAATCTACTCATCTGAATTAGTACTTCATGTACCTGCCTAGTTATCTGTGCTTTAATAGCTATTGGCAGAGAGTTATATCTCTGCTTGGATGTTTGGTCTCACCCCGTGGATTTCCACATCTTTTAGGTGGCCATGCACGATGAGGTGGAGATCGTGCAGTAGAGGAAGATCTACAAAAAGATTAGTAGCTGATAAGGTTGGAGATGTTGTTAGTCTTTTGGTGTTAGAGTCCTAGAGTCATCCTTGTACACTCAGGTCCTTGGTGGTGTTCTCGACCTATTTGTACATATGATATCGATATGAGGTTTTTGGCTTATGTGCTTTTTTTGTATAGATATGACATGAGTACATGTATGTATATGTGGTACAAGTATATTATGTAACAAGTTGATGACAAGAAGGTTAAAAACAATGATGTAAGAACCTTATGATATGTTTTATGTGATTCAAGTGTCCTGTTGTGGAGTTATATGTGAAATTTTTCAGCCTATCTTTCTTTTATGGAATCGGTTTTAATTTCCCATGTTTTCTAGTAATCCTCTTGCTTAGTGTTAGTTCTACATTTGGTTTTGAGTTATTTCATTTGTGGCGCATTGGGGAATCATAGTTCACATGTTGTTTAGCGTAATTTTACACTACACAACATGATGTTGAATAATATTTGCCATAAAAGTTGCGATTTGGTGCATTGTGACACATGTAGTTCATTATGAGTGTAGATGGATTTTGCCCCTCCTATTGAAGTAATATTTTGTGTAGTTAGTGAGTGATACTATTAAATGCATGATCATTCTCATGTGAGTCAACATAGGACATCAAACTCAAGTGTTTCTCAATATTCCACTTTATATCAAGAAACATAGATGGAATAATAATATGATGACAATTCCATGCCTCAGGCTCAACCTAGATATCAGAGACCAAGGTATTATTAGGTTATGCCAACATTAGCCACAAAAAGGTTGACATTTTTCTCCAACTTGTCCACTTATTTGAGTGTAAACAAAGTGTTTCTAGATACCACTCATTGATGGTCAAGTTGTAATATTGGTACAAACATCATTAACAATGTAATGTAGAACCTATAGGACTTTACACATAAGATGTACACGGAAGAGGAGTATAATCATGGACACGATTAGAAATTTCTAATTAAGAATGTTGTTAATTTTATTTGTTACTAAAATGTTTATAAAATTAGGTACAACCATATAGACTACTTGGAAACCTAGATGGTTAGATATAGGTTGTATCGTATAACCTAGATGTTAGATGGGTTTATATGATAACCCATTCAGTCGAAAACATGTAAATGTTACTATAACCTTGAGATGGTCGAACAGAGCCACTATCTAATCAAATCATTAGTAGCCAACCAACTAGTGTGCTTAGTCAATGACTGCCAATGACTACTGTTATAGAACCTTGTAGTAGGTCATCTAGACTGTATAGTTATTAGCTAATGGGTTTGTGAGTGCATGTGGAAAACAATCAAAATTGTTTGTTTCTCAAGTTTTATTATTCAAATGGCATGACATACATGGTTTTAGATACACATTATACATGTTGGAAGCCCAAGCCGTCATTACCCAAGGGGATATAAAGAAGAAGAGATAGATAATTTCTATTACATTACTAAGAGGATACTCCTTCTGAACAGTTCAAACATCATAGAGTGAAGTTCCATGTATTCTATGGAAAACACAGAGGCACATGCATTGCGAACCTCAACTACATGGACAACATCAACTTAAACATATGCACCATATAAAGTGACACACACCACTCTCATAATAATTTCCATTGGATTAGATCGATGCCAAGGTATATATCATGTTCTTTCTAAATACATTATTAATGCAAAGATTTTCTTGTCAAATTTTGTTACAAGGTTTTGTTGTTGTTTCTATTGTGTTTGTTTATATCATGTAACCCAAAAGATGAATAATAACTAAGCATCTTTATTAGATATAAATGTGGCATTTTAGTTATAATATATATTGAAAAGTAATTCATGAGTTAGAAAATATAAATACAAATTTAGACTAGTAATGTATATTAAATGTTTTTTATAAAGGCATGTGAGTTCTTATTCACCTTCTTTCCTCATGTATCTATGATATGTGTCGCTTAACACACCAATCACTAAGATTATTATCCTAGAGTTTAATCCTTTTCTACTGATGTGGCTTTTTGAATGCACTAACAAATTCACTCGGGGTTTATATCCCCGAGCTTTTACCAAAACCAAGTGCAACAATACCACCCGCAAGTGGACGGATCTTATCGCAGTATAGTTGAGGATCGAACCCAAAGGACAACGTTTTTAAGAATCTTTGTCAGTTAGATCTAGCCCAAGTAAAACTAATATTTAGAACAATTGGTTGATTTTGGTTTGATTAAACTAATTGCAAGAAAGTAAATGCGGAATAAAAGATGGGTTTAGATCAATGATATGGAATCGCTGGGATGGTACCGGGTTTGACCACCGCTACGCACACAAACACACTCTCTTGAAAACAAACCAGGCACGATATAACACTCCAAATAGAGCTGCTGCAGAACCCCCCATACGGGCGTCAGGTCCGCGTAAGCATCACCATAGGCAGCCGATTTCTCATCGCCATCCGGATCACATGTCTTACGGCTCTGAAGATACAGAAATCCACGGAGGTTGTGAACCCCCCATACGGGCGTTAGGCGCACAGAAGCGTCACCAAAGGCTAGATGGCTCGTCCCCTCGCGGATCATACACTTACGACCTCGATGAAATCTCATCCTATTTCTAGTTTGGGAGTCAGCCGCGTTAACCGATAAACAAGCAGGAAGGTGACATGCGAGCAAACATCGACGTTTAGCAAGATGATGCAAAATCCAACTAAGGTTGTGAACCCCCTATACAGGCGTTAGGCGCACAGAAGCATCACCGAAGGCTAGATGGCTCGTCCCCTCGCGGATCATACACTTACGACCTCAAGGAACCCATCAGAAGTTATCGTCAAGGGTCAAACATGCTAAACGACGTTCCAACCCATGCCTTGAAGTTATCGCAACATAGGAACCCATGCATTGAAGTTATCGCAACATAGGGAGCACAAAGATGAAAACACGCACATAACCAACCTACAGGCTTAACGATAAACGACAAAATGAAGAGTTATATACATTGCCTTGGAAAGTTTAACAAAAGAACATGGTTTGCATGGGCAGCGGGGCTAGTCCCCGCACCCCATCGAAAGAGGACTACTCGCTCATGATACGAGATACAAGAAGGATAGGAGAGAAAGATAGATCCGCCATGAGCTCGGTGCAGAGGGTGGACGCAGCTCGGTGAAGAAGATGCGCTCCTTGCGCCGTCTTCTTCCTCTTCTTGGCCTCCTTGGACGCAACACCAGCGATAGATGGAGTGGAACTTGATCGGTGTGGTGCTCTGGCAGCCTTTCGGCGTCCGGAACCGATGCCTCGAAATGGGGACCCTGGGGGTCTATTTATAGTTTCAGATCTGATCCCAAACGGTTTGGATAAGTTGCTGGAAATATCTTCTCCAAACGGTTTGGAGACTGTTTGGGAGCCAAACGGTCTTGAGACCGTTTGGGCGCCAAACGGTCTTGAGACCGCTTGGGCACCAAACGGTCTTGAGACCGTTTGGGCATCAAACGGTTTGGAGGTCGTTTGAGCGCCAAACGGTCTTGCTTTGATCGGTCCTGGCTTTGGCGTGGTCGCGCGGCTTTAGTTCTTCAATCGATCCTTGCGCTTGCATCAAACGGTCTTGGGACCGCGCGGGACCAAACGGTCTTGGGACCGCGCGGGACCAAACGGTCTTGGGACCGTTTGGGACCAAACGGCCTTGGGACCGTTTGGGACCAAACGGCCTTGGGACCGCATGGGACCAAACGGTCTTGGGACCGCATGGGACCAAACGGTCTTGAGACCGCATGGGACCAAACGGTCTTGAGACCGCATGGGACCAAACGGTCTTGGGACCGCATGGGACCAAACGGTCTTGGGACCGCATGGGACCAAACGGTCTTGGGACCGCATGGGACCAAACGGTCTTGAGACCGCGTGGACTTCTTGGGCAACTGGTTTCGTCTTGTTCAATGTGTATTCCAACAAACGGTCTTGAGACCGCATGGATCCAAACGGTCTTGAGACCGTTTGCATGGAGTTTCCTGCTACACCTGCATAAAATGAAAGATATTTAGTTAAAACCTTGATTATTGAATCACTGAGTAGTTTTGTGCATTATGATTCATATTAGGGTGAAAAGATGTGGAATAGATATTAAATTGTTCCAAAAAGGTAATTGAAAATCATGATGAGTATGCACTCATCAAAACACCCCGAACTTAAATCGTTGCTCGTCCTCGAGTAACATAAAATTTGAAACTGTTGCCTGATGGAATACTTTCGATCCGTGTGATTTCTTCATCTTCACATCACAAATGTTTTCTTTTTTCTCAGTATGAGTGAGTACCTCAACTTCCTGGGACCACGAAACACGTCTTTCCATAGCTTCGTTCCTGAGTTCGTTTCCCAACAACGCTTCCTCCCCGCCTTTTCCAACACCAAGCATGTCGAAGAGTTTTGTAGGAGTTCAGAGATACCCGTAGAATCGACAAGTATGCATTTGATCTGACACTGGTGTAGTTCAGGATGGTAGGGCATGTATTGTGCCCTTAGGTAGAAAAAGGAGTGAAAGGTGGTATGGAAAGAAGAAGTAAATCTCTCCTCTATTCGACTCGAGATTTTTATTTGTTTTGCAATTTCATTTATTGCATATTTTTTTGTGTGCGCTATGGCATATTTTGTTGCAGATCTCTCCTCTATTCGACTCAAGATTGCATTTTTGGTGGTACGCCCCTATTTATTGGAAGGGGTATGGAAGAAGCGGATATGGGGAAAGTGGCGTGCCACCCCGAACTTAGGGTTTGGCACAAGTTTGGCTATTTTGGTGGTATTTATGGATGGAGGGATACGAAGATGATAGAAGAAGTGTAGAAGAGAGTTCAGATCAGGATGCAACTTGATTTACAATTCAAAACCGGGTTATTCTCTTTGTCATACTCTGCTCAAATAATGACTTGATGCGGATCCGGTGGGGTTTCTGAGCCATTGTTCCACTAGTCAGTTAGGAAGCGCGACGTGTTTGATCCCTATCAGTTTGACAGATACTTATCATTATGTAAAAAGAATTATGATGTTAGGAATCATAAGTTTCACAGGATGATTTCAGGCAAGTTTCAAAAGTCAGTCCTCTTGAGGATTTGCTTTGAATAAGGAGGATGTTATGATAGAAGATGCATAGCAAAAAGTTAGTTACATTTTTATCAACAAAAGACAAAATTTCATCAGGTATCTGTTCAAAATTTTGAAAAATTTTATGATAGAGACATATTGAATATGAAAAGAGGGTGTGTATGTGGAAGTGGAATACGTACCACCCACCCTCCACCCCGAACTTAGAGATTTGCTCGTCCTCGAGCAAACCCTAAATTCAAGATGGAGGGGAAAGGAAACACCAGGTATGACTGCCGAGAATGAATTTGTTCTGATCAGCACCAATCCGATATCGTGTCCTGAAAGAAAAACTCTCTCATAAGGCAAATTTTATTTAAGGAAAATTTAACTATAAGGAACAAAATTGAAAAGGAAAAGTAAAATAGATTTATTGGTCGGGTTGCCTCCCGACAAGCGCCTTTGTTTTATGTCGATGGCTCGATAGAGTTCTTCGGAATTATGGTGGGTCCTTTGGATTGCTGAATTCCAACATTATTTCGGTGCCTTTGTCAGCTGGTGTGAAGTATCTTTTCAAGCGGTGACCATTTGCTATAAATTCGCCAGACCCGTCACTCCATAAAGAGAAAGCACCATGGGGAGAGATGCTTTTGACGATGTAAGGTCCGCACCAACGTGAGCGGAGTTTTCCTGGGAACAATTTTAATCTGGAGTTGAAAACTAGAACTTGGTCTCCCACTCGTATGTCTTTTTGTTTCAGATGTCCATCATGCCAGAGTTTTGTACGTTCTTTGTAGATTCATGCATTCTCATAGGCTGTCATTCTGAGTTCATCCAGCTCATGGAGTTGCAGAATTCTGGCTTGACCCGCTTGTTTCATATCGAAGTTTATTTGTTTAATTGCCCACCATGCCTTATGTTCAAGTTCGACTGGCAGGTGGCAACTCTTTCCATATATCAATCGAAAAGGGGTAGTCCCAAGGGGAGTCTTATAAGCAGTGCGATAAGCCCATAAGGCGTCGTTGATTTTTGTCGCCCAATCTTTTCGATTACGTCCAACGGTTTTCTCAAGGATAGCCTTAAGTTGTCGGTTGGAGACCTCTACCTGTCCACTGGTTTGTGGATGATAAGGCGAAGCTATCTTGTGTGAGACGCCATATTTTCGTAGAAGAGCTTCAAGGCTTCTTTCAATGAAGTGGGATCCTCCGTCAGATATCACGGTTCTCGACACTCCGAACCGTGGGAAGATAATATCTTTGAATAGTTTGATGACTGGTTTTGAATCACAAGTGACGGTTGGTATAGCTTCAACCCATTTGGAGACGTAGTCCACCGCCACAAGGATGTAAGAGAATCCATTAGAAGATGGGAATGGCCCCATATAGTCCACTCCCCAGACGTCAAATATCTCGACTTCTTGCCATAGATTCAGTGGCATTTCGTCTCTCTTGGTTATATTGCCAGCTCTTTGACACTTATCACATGATATGACAAAATCATAACAGTCCTTGGATAAAGTTGGCCAGAAAAATCCACATTGCAAAACTTTTAAGGCAGTCTTTTTAGAGCTCATATGCCCACCCACGGGTCCTGAGTGGCATTGTTCCAAAATAGAATGGGCTTCTTCTTCGGCGACACAACGTCTATACAATCCATCTGCACAGAGTTTGAAAAGATATGGTTCATCCCAATAGTAATGCTTCACATCATGCATAAATTTCTTCAGAGCGTTCCCGGTGTATTGAGGATGGATGACTCCGGCGGCAAGGTAGTTTACTAAGTCTGAATACCATGGTTCGAATCCTGAGACTCTCATAAGTTGATCATCTGGTAGAGAGTCGTTTATCGGAATCCCTTCAGCATCCAGAGTGTGGATGCGACTCAGGTGATCTGCCACGACATTCTCCGTCCCTTTTTTATCTCTTATTTCTAGGTCAAATTCTTGTAGAAGGAGTATCCATCTGATCAGCCTTGGCTTAGCATCTTTCTTTGTCATAAGATAACGGATAGCAGCATGGTCAGTGTAGACGATTACCTTCGAACCAGTAAGGTAGGATCTGAATTTGTCGAAAGCATAAATGACTGCTAAAAGCTCCTTTTCAGTAGTAGCATAATTCCTTTGAGCTTCGTCGAGGGTCTTTGATGCATAATAGATCACATAATGTTTCTTCTCTATGCATTGTCCTAAGACATCACCCACCGCGTAATCACTGGCATCACACATAATTTCAAAGGGGTGGTCCCAATCGGGAGCTCTAATGATGGGAGTAGTTGTAAGGGCTTTCTTCAGCATATCAAAACTTTTGACGCATTCTTCATTGAAATTGAAATCAGCATCCTTTAAAAGTAGATTAGTCATCGGCTTCATTATCTTGGAAAAATCACGTATAAACCTTCTATAGAATCCAGCGTGACCAAGGAATGCGCGAACTTCTTTTACATTTGTGGGGATTGCCAGTTTAGAGATGACTTCTATCTTGGCCTTATCAACTTCAATTCCTTTATTACTAACCTTGTGGCCCAAGACGATGCCTTCCTTTACCATAAAGTGGCATTTCTCCCAATTTAGCACCAGATGTGCTTCTTCACAACGTTTGAGGACCATGGAGAGATGCTTAAGACAAGAATAAAAGGAGTCACCATATACGGAAAAATCGTCCATGAAAACCTCCATAACTGTTTCAGTAAGCCCTGCAAAAATGGCAGTCATGCAACGTTGAAAAGTTGCAGGGGCATTACACAGACCAAAAGGCATTCTTTTAAAAGCATATGTCCCGAAGGGACAGGTGAAAGTTGTTTTTTCTTGATCATCTGGATGTATGGGGATCTGATAGAATCCAGAGTAACCGTCCAGGTAACAGAAATATTCTTGATGGGCCAATCTTTCCAAAACTTGATCGAGGAAGGGCATAGGAAAATGATCCTTCCGAGTGGCCTTGTTTAATTTTCTATAATCAATACACATCCTCCACCCAGTCACTGTTCGGGTGGGGATGAGCTCATTGTTTTCATTTCTTGTGACAGTAGTACCTCCTTTCTTGGGTACAACATGAACTGGGCTCACCCATGGTGAGTCCGATATCGGGTATATTATTCCAGCTGTAAGGAGTTTGATGATCTCACGACGGACCACTTCCTTCATATTCGGGTTCAACTTTCGTTGATGCTCGATCGTTGGCTTATGGTCTTCCATCATGGGGATTCTGTGCATGCACAAGGCTTGACTGACCCCTGTGAGGTCACTCATTTTGTAGCCTATGGTTTTCTTGCTCTCCTTTAATACCTCCAGAAGTTGCTCTTCTTGTTTGGTCGTTAAACCAGAGTTAATAATGACAGGACAAACTTTGAGATCGTCTAAAAACATATACTTCAGCCCTTCAGGTAGGTGCTTCATTTCAGGAGGTTCTGGTTTTTCACTGATTTCTTCTGGGGTTTCGGTAACCTTTATATCTTCATAGGTAGCTTCAGGATTTCCTTTAGCAAAGTCGGGAGGTTCGGTGCAATCCTTATCTTGTTGGTCAGTAGGTTCATCATTAAAAAGGTCATATAGAGAAATTTCCAAGGGATCGCATGACTCGTGATATTCTTGAGTAAGTTGTGACATCTGCTCAACACAATCTATCAGATAGACTTCCTCCTGTATACTCGGTCTTCTCATGCTTTCAAAAACTTTGAACTCCAGAGTTTCTTTACCTAACATGAGCAGTAAGGTTCTGGCTTCAACATCGATAAGGGCTCTAGCAGTGGCGAGGAATGGACAACCGAAGATAATAGGGTATTTGGTGTCTTCTTTTATGTCCATGATGACAAAATCACATGGGACATATGCGTCCTTGCCTACCTTGACCGGGATGTCTTCGAGAATTCCTAACGGTTTTTTTACCGAATTATCCGCAAGTTGAATTGTCATAGCAGTTGGAAGCAATTCTTCAAACCCTAGTCTCTTGCATAGACTGAGCGGCATAATAGAAATACTTGCGCCAAGATCTGCCAATCCTTTCTTGCATGATGAGTCGCCAATGTGACATGAGATTCCGAAGGATCCTGGATCTTTTTGTTTCTTAGGCATCTTGCTTAGTATGATATCTGATGTGGTAGCAGCCAATTTTACAGTTTCATATTCTTCAGTGATGTACTTCTTGGTGAGAAGCGACTTTAGATACTTGGTCCAGGCTGGTATCTCATTAAGAGCATCTAGGAATGGTATATCAACATGGAGCTTTTTCATAGCCTCTTTGAATTTGATGAATCTAGTATCAAGCTTGGTTTCCCTCAGACGGGATGGGAAAGGAACACGAGGCTTATATACAGGAATATCCAGTTTAGGTGTCTCTACTTCTTCATCGATAGATTCCTCAGAACTTCCCTTATCAGTATTTCTTTCCTTCGGTTGCGATTCTGGTGTTGTCGAGTTTTGGTCCGTCAAAGGTTCATTCTCCTCAGGGATATCCATAGTTGTTTTTGTTGGGGGATCCAAATAACTTTTCCCTGATCTTGTGGCGATAACCTTCAGCTGCTCCAGATGTTTCGGATTGTTCTCAGGTTGTCCGGCGAAGACTCCAGCTTGTGGCTTAATACTAGCAGCAAGTTGAGCTAGTTGAGTTTCAATAGCCTTCTGTTGGGCTTGTTGATTGGCTATCATCGTTTGTTGTGTTTGCAATAACTTTTCAATGGTAGATAGCTTGTCATCAGAAGGGATGGATCCTGTTTGACCCTGTTGTTGGTTCAAGCTTTGATACTGAGAGTTATTCTGATAATTATTATAGTTTCTGTTCTGAAAGTTTCCCTTGAAGTTTCCTTGATTCCCAAAGTTCTATTGTTGGTTAAACTGATACCCAGATGGGCCTCTTGGTTGATTATTCGGAACAAATTGATGCGAGTTCATAGCTCCTGAAGGATTTCCGTACTGGAAGCCTGGGTGATTCCTATTTTGATTCGGATTGTAATAGTTCTGCCCAGGGTTGGTGTTAATAGCATTAAGATTTTCCATCTGGCAATTATCTCCTTGCCCACAGGCGTTGCTTAAAACTACATCATAGAGAACATTGCATGATAGTGTGGAATGGTCAGTGCCTTTGCACGCTTCACAAAACAAAGAAGTGGACTTGACTTGTTCTGGTTGCCTAGTTGGAGAATGTCCTCTTCCAATCGCAGCAAGGGATGATTCTATGTGATCTTGCTTTGCAACCAAGACTTTCAAAGTTTCAGCTATAGATTTGTATTCTGGGATAGCATCAGCCATAGCTACCTTTAAGACTCCTTTACCAACAGATCTGCCCCAGTTGGCTTGATTTTCTGCTCCCAGGGTGACTACTCTCCATGCGCTGTCGTAACTTTGCCGCATGAAGTTCCCTCCAGACGAGGAGTCAAGGAACATCTTAACATCATCCTCCACACCCCTGTAGAATATTTCTATCAGCTGATTCTTAGGAATTCCATGGTGTGGGCATTTGCGTAGGATCTCCTTGTATCTATCCCAAGCTTCGGAAAGAGTTTCTCCTGGGACTTGAGTGAAATTTGTGATTCGTCCCCTGATCTCATATGTAAGAGATGGGGGGTAGAACTTTTCCAGAAAGGCGTTTTGAAGCTGCTCCCAGGTGGTGATGGGTACATCACTCTGTAGTGAGTTGTACCAACTAATGGCTCTATCAGCCAGAGAGTACTTGAAGAGACGGAGTCGAATAGCATCATCAGAGACTCCATTTTGCTTCGTCATAGCACACAGGTCAATGAATCTGAGAAGATGACCTTGGCTGTCTTCAGCTTGTTTACCGTAAAATGGGTTGTTTTGAAGCAAGGTTATCCAATGTGCTCTAATCTCAAAGTTGGCAGCTTCGATGGGAGGAGGCTACACCGGATGATAGACATTCGCGGCCTTTGGGATAGAGAACTCTCTAAGATCCTTCTGAAGTTCCGCTGCCTGCGCTGCTGCCTGTGCTGCTAAGATCTCCTGTTGAACCGCAGCTCTAGCTTCTTGCATGAACCTTTCTCTCTGCGCATTGATGGCTTGAGCCACCCTACGGGCTACTTCTTCTTCTTGCGCCATTCTGGCTTGATTCTCTCGGATCTGACGATGGAAGGTTCGATCGATTTCGGGATCAAAGCTCGCAGTCAGTCCGAGACTATCCGAACGGTGCATGCACTAATCGTCAAAGAGCACCTGAAATTTGAAAAGGTTTGAAAGTGAGATCCTTGGTGTAGATTAAAGATCAAATAGATGAGCGATAGTTTCAAAAAGAAAACAAAATCCTAGATTAGTCTTAAAAGAACTAGATTTGACTGACTGATTCCGTTGTCCCCGGCAACGGCGCCAGAATTTGATGTGGCTTTTTGAATGCACTAACAAATTCACTCGGGGTTTATATCCCCGAGCTTTTACCAAAACCAAGTGCAACAATACCACCCGCAAGCGGACGGATCTTATCGCAGTATAGTTGAGGATCGAACCCAAAGGACAACGTTTTTAAGAATCTTTGTCAGTTAGATCTAGCCCAAGTAAAACTAATATTTAGAACAATTGGTTGATTTTGGTTTGATTAAACTAATTGCAAGAAAGTAAATGCGGAATAAAAGATGGGTTTAGATCAATGATATGGAATCGCTGGGATGGTACCGGGTTTGACCACCGCTACGCACACAAACACACTCTCTTGAAAACAAACCAGGCACGATATAACACTCCAAATAGAGCTGCTGCAGAACCCCCCATACGGGCGTCAGGTCCGCGTAAGCATCACCATAGGCAGCCGATTTCTCATCGCCATCCGGATCACATGTCTTACGGCTCTGAAGATACAGAAATCCACGGAGGTTGTGAACCCCCATACGGGTGTTAGGCGCACAGAAGCGTCACCGAAGGCTAGATGGCTCGTCCCCTCGCGGATCATACACTTACGACCTCGATGAAATCCCATCCTATTTCTAGTTTGGGAGTCAGCCGCGTTAACCGATAAACAAGCAGGAAGGTGACATGCGAGCAAACATCGACGTTTAGCAAGATGATGCAAAATCCAACTAAGGTTGTGAACCCTCTATACAGGCGTTAGGCGCACAGAAGTGTCACCGAAGGCTAGATGGCTCGTCCCCTTGCGGATCATACACTTACGACCTCAAGGAACCCATCGGAAGTTATCGTCAAGGGTCAAACATGCTAAACGACGTTCCAACCCATGCCTTGAAGTTATCGCAACATAGGAACCCATGCATTGAAGTTATCGCAACATAGGGAGCACAAAGATGAAAACACGCACATAACCAACCTACAGGCTTAACGATAAACGACAAAATGAAGAGTTATATACATTGCCTTGGAAAGTTTAACAAAAGAACATGGTTTGCATGGGCAGCGGGGCTAGTCCCCGCACCCCAGCGAAAGAGGACTACTCGCTCATGATACGAGATACAAGAAGGATAGGAGAGAAAGATAGATCTGCCATGAGCTCGGTGCAGAGGGTGGACGTAGCTCGGTGAAGAAGATGCGCTCCTTGCGCCGTCTTCTTCCTCTTCTTGGCCTCCTTGGACGCAACACCAGCGATAGATGGAGTGGAACTTGATCGGTGTGGTGCTCTGGCAGCCTTTCGGCGTCCGGAACTGATGCCTCGAAATGGGGACCCTGGGGGTCTATTTATAGTTTCAGATCTGATCCCAAACGGTTTGGATAAGTTGCTGGAAATATCTTCTCCAAATGGTTTGGAGACCGTTTGGGCGCCAAACGGTCTTGAGACCGTTTGGGCGCCAAACGGTCTTGAGACCGCTTGGGCACCAAACGGTCTTGCGACCGTTTGGGCATCAAACGGTTTGGAGGTCGTTTGAGCGCCAAACGGTCTTGCTTTGATCGGTCCTGGCTTTGGCGTGGTCACGCGGCTTTAGTTCTTCAATCGATCCTTGCGCTTGCATCGAACGGTCTTGGGACCGCGCGGGACCAAACGGTCTTGGGACCGCGCGGGACCAAACGGTCTTGGGACCGCGCGGGACCAAACGGTCTTGGGACCGTTTGGGACCAAACGGCCTTGGGACCGTTTGGGACCAAACGGCCTTGGGACCGCATGGGACCAAACGGTCTTGGGACCGCATGGGACCAAACGGTCTTGGGACCGCATGGGACCAAACGGTCTTGGGACCGCATGGGACCAAACGGTCTTGGGACCGCATGGGACCAAACGGTCTTGAGACCGCGTGGACTTCTTGGGCAACTGGTTTCGTCTTGTTCTTTGTGTATTCCAGCAAACGGTCTTGAGACCGCATGGATCCAAACGGTCTTGAGACCGTTTGCATGGAGTTGCCTGCTACACCTGCATAAAATGAAAGATATTTAGTTAAAACCTTGATTATTGAATCACTGAGTAGTTTTGTGCATTATGATTCATATTAGGGTGAAAAGATGTGGAATAGATATTAAATTGTTCCAAAAAGGTAATTGAAAATCATGATGAGTATGCACTCATCATCTACTTCCAATTAAGGCTAGTATAGAAGGGTCGATCCCACATTACAACTTTTTAAGATTGCTTCCTTTATCCCAATTAATTTTGAAGAACTATTTTATTATTTTTTTTTATTTTCAGATTTTAAACGGAAAGTAAATATTGGGATGGGGGTTTGGTTGATTATACTAAAACAAGAAATTAACACAAAGTAACAATGTAATAACAAGAATTTATTTTGCCCCTGTCACAAGGAAAAGAAACAAATAATTGTTAGCACAAGTAGACTATTGTGAATGAAAAAGACTAGAAGTAAAGAAAGCAAATCAACGAAGGTTGAAATCAAAGGGAGACAATCGAGGCTCTTGGGGTTCTCACCACCTTATCCTAGGCAAACGATTAATCCTTAAACGATGGGTTCGATGAAGGCAAGTGAATTAGAAATCCACTAAAGATGATCTCCACATGAGCCCATTGGTCCTGGTGATCATGTTTCTTAGTTCATCATCCTAAAAAGAGAAGATCTGTGGTCATTTCAAAACTCTTATGCGATTGAGATTGTCGTTCTAAACCCAAATTTCCAAGGTCATATCCATTCGGATTAACTTTTGATATTATCAATTAATCACTTTGATATATCAACTAGTTATCAATCTCAAAAGCCATCTAGAATCATTTAAGGAGAAATCAAAAGCCATGGCTAAGGGGTTATTCCCCTTGCCTCGATGAAGAACTACTCACTCATGGAGAAGGAGCAAAGAGATACGGAGGAAGGAAGTGATCTAGCCATCTTCGAGTCTTACGACTACTGATCTTCGATTAGAGACAATGAAGATGGCTGCCTCTTCCTACCTTGCTCAATTTCTCAAGAGAGGGGAGGAGGATAAATAAAGTACTAGATCTCAACATAACATAATAACGAAATTAAAATATAACATGTAACAAAGTTTCACGGCTACTTTATTTTAGAACTAGAAGAATATAAGAAAATTTGTTCCAGAATGCTAATACAAGTGAAACCCAAGATTCCCAAGGAGGAGGAAGTGCCCCTCCTTTTATAGGAGAAGGAGGGGGGTATACATTAGGTTTAGGGCAAAAGAAATGGCCAACGGCGGCTGCTAACTTTTTGGATCTAGTCAATAGAGGAAACAATTGATTGATTTGCATTCCTTTTGTAGTAATTTCCGACAACAAAAATTTCGAGCGTATTTTTGGCCCAGTTATAAATTCGGAAGCGGTCCAAAATTATGTTTTTCTGTAGATAATTGAATTCTCTTTCCAACGCATACTTGCACATTAAATTCTGCATTGATATGTGAGAGTTATACCAACTTTGGTGAAAGGTATATACTGAAGTGAGACACTGCGGGAATTTGTGTAAAAATATCTTCTAGGAAAATTTGCTCATGAGCTATTTTCCTACAAAAAACAAGAAAATATATTTAAAACTCTAAATAAATAGAAAATTCCAAACTAATGCAATTAATAACAAAATAAAGAAGATAAATAACAAAACAATCCTAGAAAGATATCTAAAAGATGTAAATAAAGGAATAAATATACATTTATCAAAATACCCCGGACTTGAATCTTTGCTTGTCCTCAAGCAAATAAAATCACAAATAAATTCCAATTTATACTCCCAATATGCCATCTTCACCTGAATAACATCACTACAATCCTCACCTCCAAATTTTGGCCAAGTGACCCAATCTCCAAGAACCACATAGCATAAAATTATATATTCCCTATCAAAACAATTGTCAAATCTAGCTTCTAAAATAAGAATTTGTAGAAAAATAGGCATCGTCTTACTTTCGCTTTGACACTCTCAATTTTTATTACTTTTTTTAGTTATTTCAAAAGAATAGGACGAATTTAGGGGTGTGAAAACAAAGAAAGAAGTGACAAAAATATATTGATCCCTCCTCTATTCGCTCGGGATATGAATTTATGGAGTTGTAGCTATATTGGTCACAATGTTTTTTTTCATATGTACTTTTGGCATCTTTTGATGGTACGCCCCTTTGTGGGGTATGGAGTTTTTATTTTGGGAAGTATGCCACCCCGGACTTGATTTTTATCTGGTGGTGATTCTTTGCTTCTCTTTTTTAGAAGAAAAATAGAGGGAAGGAAGAGATGTTCTTGTGCTTATAACTTTCAAAAAACAATTTCATATATTTTTATCAGAGAGTGTCATTGCTCTAGTTAGAGTATTCCTATAAATCACATCATACAAATTTTATAACAAGATAATCCATTGCTTAAATATAGGGAAATTTTTATGCTTGGTTCTGATCGATTCCTTTGACTTGCCAACTATTCTGAGGAGTGATGTTATTAGGGGTCCTAGGTGACATGGTAGTTTCAGACATGGCAATTTGTAATAGTCTTTGCAAAAAGTTTACTAAATTTAATTTGGGGTAAAATGATATACGTCTAATTAATAGGCCGACTAGATACTGACCTTTTTACAACTAAGGAGAAAAAGTGGCCGACTAGATAAGGGTCATAAACTAAAGTAACTAATGAAAAAAGATGAAAAGGAAAAATAAAACAAATAAGGAAAAGATAGGGGGTGGAATAGAATCGTATCACCCACCTCCACCCCAGACTTAGACTTTTGCTCATCCCGAGAAAAACCTAAATTAGAGATGGAGGGAAAAAATGACTCTGGCGAAGGAAAGTGTGAAGCCCACAATAAGGGGAGTCAAGGTAGGCCTGATGGGGTAGTTGGCTCTCAATTTTTTTTTCTTTCTTTCTTTTTTTTGTGAGCAAGAACTGAAATTGAAACACAAGTGTTAGCTAAGACAAATTTAGAAGGGATTTGAAAAGATTAAATGATTGGGTTGCCTCCCAATAAGTGCATGGTTTAACGTCGAAGCCTGATGAGTGATGGATCAGTCATTGGGATTCTGGGGGAGTTGTGGGGTTGAATAAGTTTAGGTCTTTCAAAGATGAACAATTGTTTGAATCTGAAGTGACAAGGTCCATTAACTTTAAATTATCCTAAAACTTTATCCCATAGAAGAAATGTACCATGAGGATAGGCACATTTGACAATATAGGGGCCATACCATCTTGACTTAAGTTTCCCAGGAAAAAGTCTTAATCTTGAATGAAAAACTAAAACTTGGTCTCCTTCTCTAATGTCTTTGCACTTGATATGACCATCATGCCACATTTTGGTTCGGTCTTTGTAGATTCTTGCGTTTTCGTAGGCACTCATCCTAAGTTCATCAAGCTCATTCATTTGGAGAAAACGTTTCTCTCCAGCCTTGGAAAGGTCAAAATTCAAACTTTTGATGGCCCAACTGGATTTGTGCTCTAGTTCTATTGGTAAGTGACATGACTTACCATAGATCAGTCTGAAAGGGGTGGTACCAATGGGTGTTTTATAGGCAGTACGATATGCCCACAAAGCGTCATTGATTTTTAACGCCCAATCTTTCCTAGTGCGTCCAACAGTTTTTTCTAAAATTTATTTGATTTGTCTGTTGGATACTTCTACTTGCCCACTAGTCTGAGGATGGTGAGGAGTGGCAACTTTGTGGTAAAATCCATATTTTTTTCAAAAGAGCCTCAAACTTTTCTCCAAAAAATGGGATCCCCCATCAAAAATGACGGTGCGAGGGACTCCAAATCTAGAAAAAATGATATCTTTAAAGAGTTTATTAACAAGTTTAGAATCACAAGTTTTAGTGGGTATGGCTTCAACCCACTTTGACACATAATCGACTATGACTAAAATGTAAGCAAACCCATAAGAAGAACGAAATGGGACCATGTAGTCGATCCCCCAAACATCTAATATCTCTAATTCCTGCCAAGAAGTGAGAGGCATTTGGTCACGCTTGGAAATGTTACCCGTCCTTTGGCATTGGTCACATGAGAGCACATAATCATATGAGTCTTTGAAGATGGTGGGCCAAAAGAATCCACATTGGAGGACTTTTCTAGCTATTTTTTGGGAACTCATATGACCACCATAGAGGTCAGAATGACATTGTTCCAAAATGGCGATGCTTTCTTCGTGGGAAACACAATGACGATATAAACCATTAGCACAAAGTCTAAAAAGATAAGGTTCATCCCAATAATAATTTTTGACATCATGTAAAAATTTAGCTTTAGAGTGTCCCGTATACTCGGGATGCAATACACCTGCAGCTAAATAGTTTACGAAACTGGCAAACCAATGGAATTAGGAGTCTACCTTAAGCAATTGGTCATCGGGTAAGGATTCATTTATGGGGTTGTCATCAATGGGGCTATATCTAAGTCGACTTAGGTGATCAACCATGACATTTTTAGAACCCCTCTTGTCTAGGATTTCTAGGTCAAATTCCTGCAATAACAAAATCCATCTTATGAGTCTGGGCTTGGCATCTTTCTTGGTCATGAGGTAGTGAATGGCTGCATGATCAGTGTAAACAACAACCTTTGAACCAACAAGATATGAGCGAAATTTATCGAATGCATAGACAATGGCTAGCATTTCTTTTTTGGTGACTGTGTAATTTCATTGAGCTTCATCTAAGGTCTTGGATGCATAATAAATGACGTGGTGTTTCTTGTCAATTCTTTGTCCTAAAATGGCACCTATAACAAAATCACTAGCATCACACATGATTTCAAAGGGTAAGGCCCAGTCAGGAGCGTGGATGATAGGAGTGGTGGTGAGAGCATTTTTCAAACATAGAAAGCTCTCCATGCATACTTTATCAAAATGGAAAGGCACCTCCTTTTGAAGAAGATTGGTGAGAGGTTTTGTGATCTTGGAAAAATCACGGATGAATCGCCGATAGAACCTGGCATGTCCTAAGAAGGCTCGGATGTCTTTGATTGAGGTTGGGGGAGGCAGCTTGGTGATGACCTCAATCTTAGCTTGGTCTACTTCAATGCCCTAGTTGCTCACCTTATGGCCTAGAACAATACCCTCCTTGACCATGAAGTGACACTTCTCCCAATTAAGGACTAAGTGTGATTCAATACATCTATTAAGGACAAGGGAGAGGTTTTGAAGGCAGGAATCAAAACTGTCTCCATAGACAGAGAAATCATCCATGAACACTTCTATAATAGTTTCAGTTAACCCTGAAAAAATTGCAGACATACATCTTTGAAAAGTGGTCGGTGCATTGCACAGGCCAAAGGGCATTCGTCTAAAGGCGTATGTACCAAAAGGGCATATGAAAGTGGTTTTCTCTTGATCTTAAGGATGGATGGGAATCTGATAAAAACTTGTGTAGCCATCTAGATAACAAAAGTATTGTTGATGAGCTAAATGTTCAAGAACTTGATCTAAGAAGGGAAGAGGGAAGTGATATTTCCTAGTTTCTTTGTTGAGCTTCCTGTAGTCAATGCATATTCTCCATCCTATGACTGTGTGAGTGGGAATGAGTTCATTCTTCTCATTACAAATGACAGTAGTCCCTCCCGTTTTGGGAACAACTTAAACTAGGATGACCCATGGGGAGTCTGAGATGGGATAGATGATTCCTGCAGTCAAAAGTTTGATCACCTCTAGAAGGACTACTTCCTTCATATTTGGGTTGAGTTTTCTTTGTGGATATCAATAAATTTTATGGTCTTCTATCATAGGGATTTTGTGGATGCAGATGGATTGATCTATTCCAACTAAGTCTGTCATTTTGTACCCCAAGGCAACTCCTTTTTTTCTGAGTTCACCCATAAGTTTGTTTTCTTGTTCGAGTGGAAGGGAAGAGTTTATGATGACCGGGCACATTTCTAGCTCATCAATAAAAACATATTTCAGACCTATGGGGAGAGTCTTCATTTCTGGGGCCTTTGGTGGTTCAAGTTTATCTTTTATGGTGGAGATCATTTTAAGGTCCTCAATCTCAGCACATGGGATTTCCTCAAAGTTATCCAAATGAATCTTGAGTTGATTTAATGATTCATTGTCAAAATCACATTTGGTGGGGATGGTGAGGGCGGTGTGTAGGGGGTCATCAACTAATTCCCATTCTTTCCTTAGTTGGGATAATTCATCAATGCAATCAAGGAGGTAGACTTCTTCCTCAATACTAGGTCCCTTCATGCTTTCAAACACCCTAAACTCAAGGTTTTGCTTCCCTAGCCTTAACAAAATGGTGCCAGCCTTAACATCAATTAAGGCACGGGCAGTGGCTAAGAAGGGATGTCCAAAAATGAGAGGGTAATGTAAATCTTCCTTGATGTCCATGATCACAAAATCACAAGGGACATATGCAACATTTCCAACTTTAACCGGAATGTCTTCTATGATTCCCATGGGTTTGGTTGTGGATGAGTCTGCTAGTTGGATGGTCATGGTTGTGGGTAACATGTCATTGAATCCTAGTCTTTTGCAAAGGCTATAAGGCATGATGGATATACTGTCTCCTAAATCTGCTAACCCTTTTCTACAGGCATTGTCACCCAAGTAGCATCCTATTCCAAAAGAACCTGGATCCTTCTATTTTTTAGGCATCTTTCTTAGGATAATGTCTGAAGTGGTCCTAGAAAGTTTAACAGTCTCGTATTCTTTAGTAACATACTTCCTAGTCAAGAGAGATTTCATGTACTTGGACCATGCGGGCATGTTAGCCAAAGCATCAAGGAAGGGAATGTCGACATGTATTTTTTTCATAGCATCCCTAAATTTCATGAAATGGGCATCAAATCTTGTTTGTTTGAGGCGGGATTGGTAGGGAGGTCGGGGTTTGTAGATTGGTTTTTCATATTCTACCTGAGGGGTTTCGGGGGTGGGGGTGGATGGTTTGAATGTAGCTACAGGCTCGACAATGACCATGTCCTCATCCTCAAATTCTAGAGGTGGGTCTGGAGAATTTTCAAGAGATTTTTTCAGGAGGTGGAGGAGTTTGCACTTTTCCTGAATGAGTAGAAACAAACTTGAGTTGTTCGGGATGTTTGGGTTTGTTTTCGGGCTGCCCTACAAAAGTCCCTGTAGGGGGTTTCTGTTGGGTAAACAGACGGGCTAGTTGAGCATCCGTCGCCTTTTGATGATCTTGTTGAGCAACAATGATTTGCTCCAAGGTAGTTATCCTTTCGTCTGATGAAGGGGTGGTGGTAGGGACATTTGGTTGAGGGGGTGGTTGATTGTGGTTTTGAGGAGGAATGTTTAAATTTTGAAATTATTGTCCTTGATATGGTGGTTGGGTTAGATAATTTCCTCGGTAATTTATCTTGGTTTCCAAAGTTCCTTTGATTGTTGTATGGGAATCCAGGTGGTGGTCGATTGTTACCTTAAGGGTAGGGAATCCTTTGTTGGGTTTGGAGTTGGCTAGATTTCTCGGCACCAGAAGGGTTCCCATATTGAAAACCAAGGTGGTTTCTAGTTTGGTTGGGATTGTAGTAACCTTGGCCAGGTATGGTATGGATTGAATTGAGGTCCTCTGGTTGCTATCCTATTTCAGGTTGCATGGGCATGTTGTAGAGATATTGAAAGTGGAGGGTGGTATGTTCGTATCCTTGAAAAATACCACAAAGAGAATCCATGACTTTTAGTTGTTGGGGTGACTCCCTAAGGGTGACCAAGGATGACTCTAACTGATCTTGTTTTAAGGCAATTAATTTGAGGCTTTCTGCTGTGCTTTGGATATCATTATTAACTTCTACCTTGGCTACCTTAAGGATTCCACCAATTCCTCTTCTAGCCCTTGTTTTGAAAGCACGTTTGACTACTTCCCATGCGCTAGTCAAACTTTGATGCATGAAATTTCCTCCAGATGAGGAATCGAGAAAGAATTTGGTATCAACATCAACACCACGGTAGAAGATCTCTATGAGTTGGGCTTGAGATATCATGGTGGGGGCACTTCCTAAGTAAGTCTTTGATCCTCTTCCAGGCTTATCCTAAAGACTCTCCCAGGGACATGGAAAAGTGAGTTATTTGACCCCTAAGTTCGTAGGTGAGAGATGGGGGGTAAAATTTTTCAAGAAACTTGCTTTGTAGAACTTCCCAAGTTGTGACATGGTCTTCACTCTCCATAGTGTTGTACTAGCTATTAGCTTGGCCGGAGAGGGAATACTTGAACAACCTAAGGCGGATGGCATCTTCAGAGACACCAGGAAGTTTGTTCAGAGTGCAAAGGGCAATGAACCTTTGAAGGTGATCTTGGCAACTTTCCCCATTGTTTCCTGAGAAGGGGTTGGCTTGCATCATGGTGATCCATTGGGTTCAGATCTCAAATTGAGGAGCAATAATGTCAGGAGGTATGATCGGATGTTGTGCGTAGGCAGTTTTGGGAACAGAAAAGTCCTTTAATTGTTTTTTCCTTTCGGCTTCCCTCCTATCAGCTTCTATGGTTTCTTGTTCAGCCCTATAGGCTTCTCGTAAAGCAGCTTCTCTTTTCACTTATTCAGTTTGGATAAGCTCTCTTTGAGCTGCGAGAGCTTGGTCGATCCTACGGGCGACTTCTTCTTTATTCATTCTTGCTAGATTTTGACGGTTCAAACGATGAAAAGTCCTTTCTATTTCTAGATCAAACAATTGAGAATCAACGTTCGGGCGTCGCATGCACAAATAAAGCAGTTAATCATGTGTAGAAAAAACAGACTTCCGGAATGGAAACTCGACAGAAGGAGGAGTAGCACTTCCGGAATGTTACTCGGAAGGCATAAAAAAATAAAAAAAAGTTTTTCAAAAATTTTTGGGGTTCGAAGAAACAAATTTGTTATCTCCGACAACGGTGCCAAATTGATATGTGTCGCTTAACACACCAATCACTAAGATTATTATCCTAGAGTTTAATCATTTTCTACTTCCGATTAAAGCTAGTATAGAAGGGTCGATCCCACATGACAAATTTTTAAGATTGCTTCCTTTATCCCAATTAATTTTGAAGAACTATTTTATTATTTTTTTGTATTTTCATATTTTAAACGGAAATTAAAGACCGGGATGGGGGTTTGGTTGATTATACTAAAACAAGAAATAAACACAAAGTAACAATGTAATAACAAGAATTTATTTTGCCCCTGTCACAAGGAAAAGAAACAAATAATTGTTAGCACAAGTAGACTATTGTGAATGGAAAAGACTAGAAGTAAAAAAAGAAAATCAACGAAGGTTGAAATCAAAGGGAGAGAATTGAGGCTCTTGGGGTTCTCACCACCTTAGCCTAGGTAAACGATTAATCCTTAAATGACGGGTTCGATGAAGGAAAGTGAATTAGAAATCCACTAAAGATGATCTCCACATGAGCCCATTGGTCCTGGTGCTCATGTTTCTTAGTTCATCATCCTAAAAAGAGAAGATCCGTGGTCGTTTCAAAATTCTCATGCGATTGAGATTGTCGTTCTAAACCCAAATTTCCAAAGTCATATCTATCCTGATTAACTTTTAATATTATCAATTAATCACTTTGATATATCAACTAGTTATCAATCTCAAAAGCCATCTAGAATCATTTAAGGAGAAATCAAAAGCCATGGATAAGGGGTTATTCCCCTTGCCTCGATAAAGAACTACTCATTCATGGAGAAGGAGCAAAGAGAGATGGAGGAAGGAAGTGATCTAGCCATCTTCGAGTCTTACGACTACTGATCCTCGATTAGAGACAATGAAGATGGTTGCCTCTTCCTACCTTGCTCGATTGCTCAAGAGAGGGGAGGAGGAGAAAGAAAGTACTAGATCTCAACACAACGGAATAATGGAATTAAAATATAACATGTAACAAAATTTCAAGGCTACTTTATTTCAGAACTAGAAGAATACAAGAAAATTTGCTCCAGAATGCTAATACAAGAGAAACCCAAGATGCCCAAGGAGGAGGAAGTACCCCTCCTTTTATGGGAGAAGGAGGGAGGTATACATTAGGTTTAGGGAAAAAGAAATGACCGACGATGGCTGCTAACTTTTTGGATCTAGTCAATAGAGGAAACAATTGATTGATTTGCACTCCTTTTGCAGTAATTTCCCGTAATAGCAATTTCGAACGTATTTTTGGCCCAATCATAAATTTGTAAGCGGTCCGAAAATATGTTTTTCCTGTAGATAATTGAATTCTCTTTCCAACGTATACTTACACATTAAATTCCGCCTTGAGATGTGAGAGTTATACCAATTTCGGTCAAAGGTATAGACTGAAGTCAGACACTGCGGGAATTTGTGCAAAAATATCTTCTAGGGGAATTTGCTCATGAGCTATTTTCCTACAAAAAACAAGCAAATATATTTAAAACTCTAAATAAATAGAAAATTCCAAACTAATGCAATTAATAATAAAATGAAGAAGATAAATAACAAAACAATCCTAGAAAGATATCTAAAAGATGTAAATAAAGGGATAAATATGCATTTATCAATCCATCTCGTCATTACTATTGGGAAAATATGGAGACATAGACGGTAGAGAAAATGAAAAAAAATTGTCCACATTTTCTAACCAACATATCACATCAACAATGATGTATCTAGAAAAGAGGGAGAAAATATGTACCTTGTCCTTGAGCAAGTCAAGTGACTATCCTTACACAATGATGTGCTCCCTTCACACCTAGCACATGATGGTAGTCGACGATGTCCTTCTAGTGTAATGACCATAGTTGACGATTGACGGTGTCCTCCTAGCATGGCAACAAAAGCTTCCATAGTTCTACCTAGTCCATGCAAACCACCAGGAACTCCATGTTGCACTTCTAGATCAGACAGGAAGGAGTTGTCCTTCAATTGTCAATGTGCTAGAGGCAATTTCATTTCCCTTTTTTTATCTCTCCCTTTCTTGGGTAAGATTGCTCAGGCTCTCACATGACCACTATAGTGAGAAAAGGTGTGTTGAGAGCCTTGGCCTCCCCCTCCTTATATATGAGTGGATGGGCTAGGATTTCCAAAACTCAAGAGATACGAAAGGGTAGATAAACATGGTTTGACGATTGTTATGTGTGACCAGTCAATCGGCTAGACTAAGTAGTCGATCGTTTGGAACAACCACTCAATCAATTGAACAATCCGATCAGCCAATTGGCTTGTGGTCAACGATGTAATGACATTGGCTTTTAATGTAATAATTAATGCACGTCATTATTCATACCTTAATCATTTGACCCAATCAAACTGATCATTTTTCATCTTTGTTTGACCCAGCCCAACTGGTCGATTTCAAAGGAAGTCCAGTCGGTCGAATGAACACTTCAGCCAATCGACTAACACACTAGTCGGTTGATTAGAAACTCCAGTTGTTTGATTGATAACCAATGTTGTTTAAATTGATTACCTAAACACTTTAAGTAATCAAGATAAATATAATCCATGAGTAAACTCCTATTCTAATTTCATCTTATGTGTGTGGCCCTATAGGTCCCAAATAACTTTGATAGTGAAGTCCATAACCATTATAATTACACAAGCAACGAGCGGCATCTAGCAACATATCATTGCTACCCAAGTAATTGGAAAGTCAAAGAACAACCTCAACCTACATATGTGATTGGTGTTACAGGGATTGTATAGTTCCTTTTCTTAGATATCCAGATGGAACATGAAGTATGTAATCATCATCTTCTTAACATTCAACCTATGTTACTTAAACTAGAGCAACCTACATGAGATGCATGTAAGCTCACATATCACATTTTGACTCATATGAGTATGTCCATATGTTTCTTAGTCTTTCTTATCAAGTGGCCAGGATATCAACTCTGATAGGAGGGACAAATCCCATGTACATCGCTCACAGTCAAACCCTATGTGTTAAAGCATACCCGAGCACCACCTTCATGGAAACCCTTATTCAAGGTCACGTTGGATGATGTCAAAGTTCATCAAATGACATGTGATGAGTGTAATGACTTCAAGTCTAAGAACCACAATCACCACTATCAGTTTGAGAGCATATTCTAACTACCATTCCATAGTTTCTATGTATCACTCTCAAGTTGGGTATGTCCGGTACTTTATTCTCTTACAAGTACCTATATGTTTGACTTCATATCCAATATCGTGACTAATGATACTTTGTCATCAGTCAACACACATTCTATTCTTGTGTATTATTGTTGTCTATTTTTCATCCACAATAACATATGACTAGGGACATAACAAGAATGTATGTACTCTTATCATACATATTATCTCATTGTTCAATTCCTCAACCTGAAGATGTATGCCATCAATTAACATCATTTTCTAGACATCTATCATGTTTGTGTCATCATCTCATGACTGAGAAAAACATGAAATATGGAATTACCTCTATTAGTATCAAATAAAGTACATTATGCCCCAATACAATCATCATATGGTTATCTTTATGGGCATACATACCAACAGACTCCCACTTGAACTTAGAGCCAATCATCCACAAATCCAATTCCATGTGATTTAACATGACAATCATGTTTCTATTGTGTGATACATTTTTTAGTGGGTAAGCAACATTTGCTTCTAGTCGATACTTTGCAAATCTTTACATCTCATTATACAATCTCTCGTATGAGATGGAAATGTTGTAGAACGTCATCTGAGTTCCTTAGCCTATCCAATAGCTCCTTTGTTGTCATAATATTTCTATTGCATTATCAATGGTTGCAACCATCTCAAGTTCATCCAATGTACTTCTTAATCCATATTGTATTCTCTGTTGTGTTCAAAACCAACAAGGTACTTGTTTTCTATTATAGAATCAGCAACTGTCTCTTGCTTAAAAATTTTCCATATTGTAGTTCTATTTTAAGGTAATATATAAATTGAGATTGTGATCATTAATCATCTTTATCAATTTGGAAGCTTGCATCGGTGTATCCCTTTACACCCAACTCTTCTTTATAACCATAAACACGAAAATGATTCTTATTTCTTCTCAAGTACTTAAGGATGTTCTATATGGCAATCTAGTGTTTTCCTTGGTATCTGACTGATATCTGCTCGTCATGTCCAAACTATACTACACAACAAGACAAATGCATAACATTGCATACATGATAGACCCATTTGTAGACACATATGGCATCCCACTCATGCGTTCACATTCCTCACAATATCTAGGACACTGGGCTCTAGAGAGAATAATTCCTTGGGACATGGACAAATTTCCTCTCTTTGA
This sequence comes from Alisma plantago-aquatica, assembly GCA_963693085.1. Taxonomy (NCBI): domain Eukaryota; kingdom Viridiplantae; phylum Streptophyta; class Magnoliopsida; order Alismatales; family Alismataceae; genus Alisma; species Alisma plantago-aquatica. The sequence continues at coordinate 525,385,059 of OY856411.1, forward strand.
TCCTTACATGCCGAACCCTTCAAAAACTTGTCAATGTATGTACTTTGTGTTAGGCCAATAAGCCTTCTAGATCTATCTCTATAGATCTTAGTTCCTAAGATATAGGACGCTTCACCTAAATCCTTCATAGAGAAGGTACTTCCCATCCAGGTCTTTACCATTTGTAGAGTAAGGATGACATTCCCCACCAATAAGTGGAATATAATTATGCTCCAACTAACCTTCATGTAAAAACATGTTTCATCTTTATTTCCAAATTCAAACTCTTTGACTACCTCATCAAATCAAAGATTCTAGCCTGAGATGCTTGCTTCATTCCATAGATTGACCATTACAGTGAAATTGCAATGGCAAGCATGATCTTAATGGATTTAACCATGATAACTAGTGAGAAAGATTCATCATGTTCAACACCTTGAACTTGTTTGAAACCCTTTACAACCAATCTACCTTTATATGTTTTTACATTACCATCCATTTTGCTCCTCTTCAAGAAGATCCACTTGCACCCTATGGGTTTTACCCTTTCAGGTGGATCCATCAAGGTCCATACCTTGTTGGTTACATGGAAACATCTTAGATCTCAATGCCTCAAGCCACTTCTCAGATTATGGTCCATCTATAGCTTCTAGGTAGGTTGTTGTCTCATCATCTATGATCAACTCATAGCCTTCTTGAGTCATTAGATATCAAAATCTTTTAGGCTCAAGGCATATCCTATTAGATCTATGAGATTCTTGTGTTACATGAGTAACTTCATAATTCACAATAGTTTGTGACTCGATTTGTTCCTTATGTACCTTTATAGGTCAATGTTTTCTTGTTGGACTCAAACCTCTTTGAGTTTTACTTGTCTAACATTGTTTCTTTTTAAATCAAATTCCTTTTCAAGGAATACAACTGTCCTGGCAACAAACACTTTGTTGTCGGGTGGAATATAACAGTAGTATACTTTTAGATATCCAAAAAATAATATTTATCTGATTTGGGACCAAGTTTTTCATAAAACTATTTTCTTATATAAGCTTCACATCCCCAAAACTTCAAAAAGGATGTATTGAGAACTTCCCATGCCATATATCAAATGGTGTCTTTTAAACCGACTTAGATAGTACATGGTCTAGTGTAATCTCTCTGGTTTCCCGAGCATGGCTCCAAAAAGGAAGTCATTAGATTAGTTAGACTCATTGATGATTGTACTATATCCAAAAGGGTACAATTTCTTCTTTCTGATACATCATTATGTTTCCGACGGAGTCCATTTTGATATAATACCATGGTCTCATAGAAGGTCCTCAAACTCTTGGTTCAAGTATTCTCCATATGAATCATATCAAAGTGTTTTAATGTTGGTAACCACCTCTAGCATTTATTCTAAAAGATTCACATGCATCACTGTGAGTTCCATAGATCACACTTCTCTCATTGTTTCTGATGAAAGGTGATTTTGTCATCTTTTCCAACAAACAAGATTTGCATGTCTCTATTGGTTCAAAACCAAAAGAGTCTAGGTAACCATATTTATGGAATCTAGATATGTGTTTCTCATTTATGTGTCTTAGATAACAATGGAATAGATATTTTTATTTGAGTCATCAAGTTTTTCAATATTTATGTTATATATACTTGTCTCTATAACTATCAATTATAGACTATGAGACATAGGGGCACTACCATAAAAGATCTTATCTTTAAAATAAAATGTCAACCATTCATTATATGAAATTTGAATCCACTCATCCAAACAAGATACAAAGATGGTGTTTAATGGCAGGTGCATAATAGCAATTCACTAATTCTATAACAAGCTTGATGGGATGAGATAAATGATAGGTTCCAACTATAGTGGTAACAACTCTTGCTTCATGCAGTTCCACCTCAACTTACTTACTTCTTCTTGAATCATGTACATAATAACATATGTGAGATCCTCATTCGATATCCAATACCTAAGATAGTGTGTATGAATATTTATCTCAATAACATGTGTATTTGAAGTGGATGTCTCCAACCCTTGCTTCTTCTTCCTGAGTTCCTCTATGTAAATAGGGAAATTCTTTCCTAATGCCCGAGCTGGTGACATGGTGCCAATTCCCTTCCTTACTCGCACCTCCCTTTACTTAAAGTATTGGAGACTTGGGTTTCTAGCTAGCCTTAAAACTCTTCATAGCCTTGTTACAGCCCTTGGACTTCCTCTTTGCTCTAGTGATCATCATCACAGGTCTAGGATTGTCCTTCTTCATTTTTCTTGTCAATTCTCAACATACCAAAAATCTCAGATAGCGGTTTAACAAAATTGTTCATGTTGATTATGGATCACGTTAGTGGCCAACTCTTGGCCTAAAGGAAATCCCAATCTCTCTAGGTTTTTCACATACCCAATCAAATTGAGCACATGGGGCCTTAGTGGATCTCCCTTTGCCATAGTGCACTTAAATAGTGCCTTTAACACATCATATATCTCTTGTCCACCCTGATATTGGAACATATTCTTGACCATCTCGATAAGATCTATATTTTCATGTTGTCTCTACAACTCATTGTTCATTGAGCATGGTATCAGGAATTTGATGTCTATGACATCGTCAAAATGCTTCTTTTAAGTATCCCTTTTAGCCTTAGGTGTATTGGGAGGAGGTTCCTCTGGCTCTGTTGTTTCCAGGATATAGATCTTTGTGTTCATGAGTGAGATCAATTCTAAAATTCCTGAAATAGGAATGAAAGTTGTTCCTGTTTCATTTTCCTTCTCAAGGATGGATCACAACATAAATGATATGGTTGTTGCCATTTGTTTCTACAATAGAAAGTTTGCATTTTGTCAAAAAAAATTATTTGATTTGATAATATTGATAATATTGATTTGGCCTTTCATTAATTATCGCTCCTATTTTTTTCAAATTAATGGCCTTCACCATCAATTAATAAAATTGCAACGTACAATCCTCTAGTGATCGAAGATCCATATTTTATCAAGTCATGAGTGAGAATTGGTTGATTTTCCACAACATGACTATTTAGTTAGACAAGTTTTTCCAGATTCATCCAATGCAACTCTTGGATAGATGGTATGCAAAAATCCTTGTCATATTCCATATGTATGCTTCAAGGCACTAAATCTCATTAAGGTCACCTAGTTAAGCATGAATCAAAAGTCAACACAATATAATATGCACCTTACTTTGATAAAACCTACATACCTACCATCATACTTCCACAATATGGATGACACACCATGTTTTGGAATATTCTATGCTTGGTCGATCAAGCATTTCATGTGTGCTACTTTGAAATCATCTAAGCCCTAATATTTATTGAGGTATTTTTATTTGTGAATACATATACATATCCAATCACCACGTACTTATAATATGTATCATGTACATACTATATCCACAAACAAAATCTACAATAAAAAATATGTGAGCGATGGTTAGTCACATTAATGCAATTCTTTTAGAGCCACAAAGAATTACTAACCACCTAAGGTCATACATCATATGCATGCTACATGTACAAAAACTATCTTGTGCTGGGAACAAACTGGTCAGTCAATTGGTCCTTCCAGTCAATCAATTGGACTTCCTAGCAGTCGGTTAGTTTCCATCGGTCAATCGACTAGCTCCTGGATCAAGTGATTGGTTGCACTCCTCTAGTTGGTCGATAGGGCCTCTAGTCAATCGACTTGCTCCTGTTCTAATCGATTGGTAGGGGTCTTCAGTTGGCTGACTAGCACCACCAATCGGCTGGCTCCTCCTATCCTCTGGTCGATCAAATCGACTTACAATCCATCGACTTAGTTGATCAGAATGCCTTCTTCTTGCCAAAATGGAGACTACTGCTAATCCTATCTATGTATTACATTGTGTAAAGAGAATACCTCAAGTTACATTCAAGGGGATCATAGGGGGTTAAGCATTAATTGCATTTGAATAACATAGAGGAAGGCTCTTTATGCAAATCAAATTTATAAGGAAATAAACCATCCAAACACACAAAAATTCAAGGGTTTTTGGCCATAAGCATGCATACATCTACAATCAAAACCATTTTAGGGTGACCGGTATATAGAGGATCAAAGGACATTACATAGAGTATGTGGTATTTAATCAGATATGTGCATAGACCTTTTAAATGTTCACATCCTATGTAACAAAATAAATGATAAAACTAAATCGGATCACGTTAGTTTAAATCTTGATACACCACAAGTTGGTGTGGCTCTGATACCACTATTGAGAAATATGGAGGAAAATATGGTAGTGGAAATGAAATTTATCTATCCATAAACCCTAATCAGAAGGTTGTATCAACAATAATGTATCTAGGAAAGAGGGTGCAAGATGTACCTTCTCTAGGAGCAAGTCTAGTGACTATCCTTACACGGAGATGTGATCCCTTCACAAGAAACACACATACAATAGTTTATGGCATCCTTCTCGTGTGAAGACCATAGATGACGATTGACGGTTTTCTCCTAGTATTACAACAACGACTTCCATGCCTCTACGTAGTCTACAGGGACCACCATGAACTTCAAGTCACACTTCTAAAGCCTACAGGAAAGATTTGTCCTTCCGTTGTTAATGTGCTAGCATCAACTTTCTTTCCCCTTGATGTCTCTCCGTTTCTTAGGTAAGATTACTCAAACTTTCACATTCCCACAATGGTGATAAAAAGATGTGTTGAGAGCCTTGGCCACCCCCTCCTTTTATAGGAGTTTATGGGCTAGGGTTTCCAAAACCCAGGTGATAATAAAGTATAGATCTCATGATTTAATGGTCATTGCACAGAACAATTGGTTGACTGGAGTATCCAATCGGTCGACTAACAGAGCCAACCAGTCAACTGGACAACCCAGTCGATCGATTGGTTTATAACTAGTAGAGTAATAACATTGTCTTTTAATGTGATGATTAATGTAGGTCGTTACAAATATCATTAATTGTTTGACCCAGACAAATTGGATGTTTTGCATCTTTCTTTGACCTAGTCCAACTAGTCAGTTTTAAAGGTTGTCCACTTGACTGGTCACTCTAGTTAGTCGACTATGTGTTGGATAAGGTGATTACCTAAACACTTTTAGTAACCAAGTTAAATCTTATCCATAAGTGAACTCCTATTCCAAATGCATGCTATGTGTGTGACCATATATTTCCCAAATTATGTTGGTAGTGAAGTTTATAACCATTATGATTACACAAGGAATGAATGGAATCTAGCAACACATCTCTTATACCAAAGTAAATGGAAATTTAGAGAACAACTACAACCTACATTTGTGATCAGTGTTACCATGATCGTATAGTTCCTTTGTCTTAGATATCTAGATTGAAAATGAGTCATGGAATCGTCATCCTCTTAACACTCAATCTATATTCCTTGAAATTGAGTAGATTGTATGAGATGTATGTGAGCTCACATATCACATATTGACTCACATGAATATGGTCATACATTTCTCAGTCTTTCTTATCAAGTGACTTAAATATCAACTCTGATAAGAGGGACAAATCCCATCTGCATTGCTCACAACCAAACCCCACCTGTCACAACATTCCAAAGCGCCACCTTTATGACAACCCTTGTACAACGTCATGTTAGATGGTGTCAAAGTTCATCAAATGCCATGTGATGAGTGTAGAGACTTTAGGTCTAAGAACCACAATAACACTATGACTTTGAGAGCTGATTCTTACTACCACTTCGTTGGTTCCATGTATCACTCTCAAGGCGGGTATGTCCAAAACACTATTCTCTAACAAGTACCTATGTGTTTGACTTGGTATCCAATATCATGACTAATGAGATTATGTCACCATTCAACACGCATTCTAGTTTTATATATTATTGTCATTTATTTTGTTTCCACAATAATATCTGACTAAGGACATAACAAGAATGTATGTACTCTTATAATACAAATGATCTCATTGTTTAGGTCCTCAACTTGAAGACATATGCCATCAAGTAACATCATTCTTTAGACATTTATCATATTTGTATCATCATCTCGTGTCTGAGACAAACATGATTGAGGGATTTACCTTTATCATTATTATTATTATTATTATTATTATTATTATTATTATTATTATTATTAAATGAAGTACATGATTCCCCAATACAATCATCATATGATTATCTCTATAGGCATACATACCAATAGTTACAACTTACACAACTTGAGGTAAAAAAATATGGAGTGGGAGATGAGCCACTAGTACAATTTATCGTAGGGGAAACTAGATTTACAAGGGATAACTACAAAATATGTTGCCCAAATTAATTTTGAAATGCATATTTTCAAGACTATCTACCATTGAGTTTGTACAATGACAATGCATGTGATTTTAACCTCCTAATTCCTAGAGAAGGGGTCATATATAGGAGACTTTCATGGATCAAACTTTGGTAGAGTCTTTGGTAAGTATCTTTTAATATATACTATGTGGTAGCTAGGTTCAAGGTATTATGATAATCTAGGTTTAGGGTCTTACATTAACTACATCCTTCTTTGGTTTCTCTTGGTTTTATTTTTGTGCTAGTATTTTTTCATGTTTAGAATTTTATGAACTTAACAAAGAAAATCCTTTCTGATGTTAATATGCCAAAGTCTTATTATGGATTTTCATGAAAGAAAATATTTCCTAACAAAGTAATCATCTAGTAAATATAATTGTATATTTCACCCTAATCCAATAATTATATGGAATTTTTCATAATGTAAATTTACTAAACATAATGTACCTCCCTCTCTCTCCAACTGACAAATGCATAATATAATCTACAATCTTGTAATAAAGAACTTGTTTCTAAAACTATCTAGTGATTTCATAGTTAAATGTGTTTTCATCATAACTTACTTGTACTTGTCTCTCTTAATGATTTCCTTGCAAGTACATGATGCTTACACCTCATACTTACACTTATATAAAATTCCATAATAATTTCTACATTTTTGAAATCTAAAAATCTCTAGAAATATATTAACTTTCTCATATTTCTTTTTTTTTTATTTTGTTACTTTGTGCGTGATTTATTCACCTTTTGGGTTTTTGTTTTTTCCTAATGTCTTTTGATATGTTACCAGAAATTGGTGACTTTATTTTGTTATCTCTTACCTTCTCCATCTTTTCAGGTCCATGGAAATGAGGTCTCTCAATTTGTCGGCTGATTTTGTTCCCTTGTGTTGCATTAGTTTTCTCTAACTGTGTAGGTTCTTGGTGGCGGCATATAGCATTCATGGTTAGAACTCACCTTCATTTCTTTGACTCGTTTGCTATTTTGCCTTAGTTTTCGATGGTCAATAGAATACAAGATATGTATTACTCGTGCATCATCTGTTTCTTTGTGGAGGATGTCGGTCACCTAAAGCTCTATGCTGAGTTGGCATAATTGTTTCACGTGTTTTGCCTCAAGTAAGTTAATAGTCGTGTTTCATACCATATTTTTTAAAAGACTGTTACTTATACATACGTTTAATTCATATTTAATATGAAAGACTTTTTAAAAAGACGATGTCTTCGATGGTGGTTTTCTTTTTAGCAACAATGACAATTATTTATGACATTATGTAGTAATTCATCACATGGTTGTACACTGATATTGAATTTGAGCTGATGTCTTTTTCTTGATAATTTAGGATTGTGGAGATAGTTCACAAAGTATAGGGAATAAAGTCATTGTTAGAAGTTGTCTTGTGACAGATGCATTGATAAGGGAAGTAATATAGCAAAAATTTAGGAGATGATGTATTGGCTTCATCTTTAAATGATTATATTCATTTTCCGCTTGGTAAACCAAGTGATGCATCATAGTCGTTTACGTCGTTGATACGATAAATTTATTGACAACTACCTTTTAATGGTGCGTGATGCCCACATTTTGTATGGGCTTCCATGCTAGCGATTAATTTAAGAGCAGTGTAATGGATTACATTTTAATTCGTTGAATACAACTTCGACTTCAACATCATGTACTGTGAAGTGCTCTTTGTTAGTGTGTGTATTTCTTTTCATTTGTGTTTGCATGTAGAATATGATTCTTAAACAAACAAGACATTGAAATTCGTTGCTCAGGGTTTTCAGAGTTATACGTTTTGACCGAGATAAAAAGCCTGTAGTAAGGAGCCTTGGGCTTTGAAAGCTACTAGTTAAGGATTGCGCTTGACTGACAATGTTTGTGAGCAATTCTTACCACATGTTATGTTAGTGATGGCCACACGTTCACCAAAAAGTATTTCCAAAGACTTGACAAGCATTGGCCATGCTTTGTTCAAGTTCAAATCGTAGTTTTGTAGTAGCGGCTCTAATTTTTGTATGAGAAATTTATGAAGTGCTAGTAATGACCAATTATGTTTGAAAAGTGAAGTGACTGATTAGTACAATCTCTTGGATACGTTGACACAACAAATTCTCCAAGAGTGAAACAAGATTTTAAAATATCGTTGTACTGCAAAATCATATCTAATCAAATCAACCGGGCTGGCTGGTGGCCCCTCCGCACTTTTCTATATGTTAACAATAAGTGAATTAGCCTTACATTCACATGACGTCATACAAGGTACAAATGAGTTCAGATCGGCACTTGTGCCTGAATTGAAGCATCTTTCCTCTTGGACAAGCAATGCAAGACCAAAACCCTAAAATTTTAAAAAGAAAACTACACAACAAGTTGGAAAATGACCTCACGTCAAACACTTCGCCACTTCGGCTAGTTCGTTGCTGAAGTGATACAACTGTTTCATCGATTATCGTACGCGACAAGCTTACTGTAGACCTCTAGATGGTATAGTAATCCAAAACGTTGCCCAGCAAGTGCAGTTTAACCTCCTTAAATGTTCTTAAAAACATTGCACGTATCAACGTCGTCAATTGGTGGTTCCAGACAATTCTTATCGTGGCGACATGCCTTCACTGACAAGCTATCTCTTTTTTTCTTTCATTATTCGTTGTAAAGGGCAAAACGACGGGGGCAGTTGACTCGGCAATAACGCCGTGCTTGACCAGATTCTCAAGTCATCATTTTATATCCATAGTAGTAATGTTGGCATAAACAGTTAGCACATATGCCTCATTATAATATGGTCGAGAGTTATAAGCCATGTGTCAAAGTCAATGCCCCAAGATCCAAGTAACATGCCTCATTTCTCCTTTTTAGTCTTTTTTTTCACCTCTAATATTGACAAAGCACGGGAACGGAAAAGGAATCGCATCCGTACAAAACTCACGTCTGTACAAAACGCTAAAGCCAAGTTTCTACAGTATGTTGTGGGATTAGAAAGCGAAGCAAACGTGTCACGGGAGATAGTTTAGCAACCATTCATGGACTCTTATTTGAAGGATGAGACTCGTTCTCAAGTTAGTGTCCAGTTGAGTTTAAAAAAAGTTAGTGTCCAGCCTCCTAAAAATGTTTCCCCTACATCTCGTTGACTTACGGCAGGATGCGGTGAATGTCATAGCATGTGCACATCAAGGGCTCATTAGGGATTGGGATAGAGACATTTTATTCATTAGCAAAAACATTAGGATAATCTTAAGGTGGCTTGGAGTTTAAAAGAAAACCACAACCACCGATCTCATGTGCATGGCCACTCCGACCATTACACTATCCATGTGTAGATTGAAACCACCTTAGATACACCAAAGAAGTGTCTCTTTTTTCATGCTTCCAAACATAGATGTGTTGACCGCTATCAAACCGACAGTCAAATCTGTTGGGATTAGGAATATAATCCAGCCCATGTCTTAGTGGGATTTAGACTTGGGAGGGTTGGTTTGTGCTACCAATCCTAATAGGAGTCAAATCTTGAATAGTAGGAATATGACTTCCTATGTGCAACATGCAGTTGGACTAGGATTCGAACTAGGACTAGAATTCCTGGTTGCAATCACATGCATGGAGGCCTATAAATAGAGGCCCCTGGGGAGGCCTTTGGATTATCCACCGGTTGAGGTGTGAGTTCTCCAGTTGCTTGTTGGTGCCTTCTGTGGTAGAGGGTGCCAGAGAACAAGAACAACTGGTAGAGAAGCTCTCTTGGTTTATAAGAGAGGGCCAACGACTTTGCCTTGAAGCAAAGTAGCGGTTGGCGGTTGCTACCCGGATTTAGGCGTAATTAAATCTGGGAGGTGTGAGTTGTAATTTTATTACATAGTGCTTATTAGCGGGATTGCCCCGTGGTTTTTCTCTCCTTATTGAGGGGAGAGTTTTCCACGTTAAATCTGGTGTTTTTCTTCTTTGGGTTTTATACGCTTGTTGGTAGCGCTTCCGTGACAACTTTTCGTCACATCCGGGACTGTATCGGTACAACATCCCCAACAAGTGGTATCAGAGCCAGGTTGCAGATACAAGTCCAGATGGGGAAAGATGAAGATGCGACGATGATAAAGTTGACAAGCACAAATTGGCAGATTTGGAAACCCAAGATGGAGGATATTCTCTATTGCAAAGATCTATACGATCCGATAGAGGGACAATATCCAGAGACTACATCTGATGCAGATTGGAAGAAGCTAAACAGGAAAACCGTCGGAACAGTGCGGAAGTGGCTCGACATCTCTGTATTCCATCACGTCTCAGAAGAGACCAATGCCAAAGATCTGTGGGAAAAGCTCAAGAAGTTATATGAGCGGAAGATTGCCACAAATAAAGTTTTCTTGATCCGAAAGTTGGTGAACCTCAAGTACCGGGATGGTACAAACATCGCCGAGCATATGAATGAATTCCAAAGCCTTGTAAATCAGTTGGGGTCCATGAAGATGGTTCTTGATGATGAACTTCAGGCTCTACTTCTTCTAGGATCGCTACCGGACAGTTGGGAGACACTCGTAGTGACAGTCAGCAATTCTGCACAGGAGGGCAAGTTGACACTTGACCAGGTGAAGAGCAGTGTACTGAATGAAGAGACTCGACGACGAGCCTCAGGCGACAGTGGATCAGAGGTGCACTTCACAGAGGGCAGAGGCGTTGATAGAGCGAGAGACCGTGGTAGATCTAAGAGCCGCGGTGAATCCCAAGACCGCGAGAAGTCTCGTGGTAGATCCAAGTCAAAGAATGGTAGAGGGTGCTTCCATTGCGGCAAGCCAGGTCACTTCAAAAGAGATTGCAAGATTTGGAAAAAGAAACATGGGTCTGAAGCCAAAGACAAGCAAGATGACGACAAGAATACTACAGCGACGATCTCAGATGATAGGTGCGATGATGACGATGTGGTCTTAACAGTCCAAGAACAGTGTTTGCATGTTGATGAGGATGATTCTGAGTGGGTGGTGGATACTGCATCTTCTTATCATGCTTCACCAAGTAAGGAGTTCTTCACTTCATACAGGAGGGGAGACTTTGGGAGGGTGAACATGGGAAATTCCAGCTTCTCTAAAATTGTCGGGATTGGTGACATTTGTGTTCAGACAAGTGTTGGTTGCACGCTCACGTTGAAGGATCTTCGTCACGTTCCAGATTTGCGGTTGAGTTTGATCTCTGGTTCTTTCTTTGATAGAGAAGGTTGTCATCTTGATTTTGGTGGCGGAAAATGCAAGATCACCAAGGGGGCTTTGGTTATTGTACGTGGCAAACTGTCTCGCACATTATATAAGACCAAGCTCAAAGTACTTAGAGACGGCAGTATACATGCAGTTGAGGATAACCAGACAGATCTATGGCACAAACGGTTAGGACACATGAGTGAGAAGGGCTTGAATCTTCTATCCAAGAAGAGGTTGATTCCTTGTGGCAAGGATAGTGGTCTCAGTTCATGTGATGCATGTCAGACAGGAAAGAAATGACGAGTTTCTTTCAAGACAAGGTCTGCGGTGAAGTCAAAGCTTCTACAGTTGGTTCATTCGGATGTCTGCGGTCCGTTTGAGATGGCTTCACTGGGAGGCAATAAGTATTTTGTCACATTCATTGATGATGCATCTAGGAAGGTGTGAGTCTACTTGCTGAAGACCAAGGATCAGGTTTTTCAATGTTTCTAAAAGTTCCATGCCATGGTAGAGCGGGAGACCGGTGAAAAATTAAAGTGTCTCCGAACGGACAATGGAGGAGAGTACACCTGCAGGGAGTTCCAGGCGTACTGCACGCAGCATGGCCTACGGCATGAGAGGACAGAGCCCGGCACACCACAACACAATGGTACAGCTGAAAGGATGAACCGTACTATTGTCGAGAAAGTCAGATGCATGTTGAAGACTGCAAAGTTGCCAAAGACATTTTGGGGTGAGGCAGTGAGAACTGCCTGCTATCTGATAAATCGATCTCCATCAGTTCCTTTGGGGTTTGATATACCTGAGCATGTATGGACAGGTAAGGATGCATCCTACTCACATCTTCGAGTATTTGGATGCAAGGCATATGCTCATGTTCCCAAGGAAAAGAGGCAAAAGCTGGATGATAAAGCGGTGCCATGTATCTTTCTTGGCTATGGAGATCAACAGTTTGGGTATAGGTTATGGGATCCAGTGAAAAAGACCATGACCAGACACAGAGATGTGACTTTCTGTGAGAGTCAGACAGTGACAGAGCCTGAGGTTGATGATGCAGAGGTTGCGGGATCAGGTGACAGTTCTTCAGACGATGAGTATGAGGATGATTCAGCTTCTTCACAGGTGCAGTCTTCTGATGATGAAGAAGAGCAACATAATCACCATGAGCAGCAGAGTGATAGCACATCAAGTGGTCCAGTTCCAGACGCACAGACGAGTGATTCAACTTCACATGAAGAGACTTCTGGGCAGGGGGAGCAGGATCAGGACCAGGCAGAGTCCTCAGAGAAGCAGCTGAGGAGGTCTGACAGAGTACGTCATCCTTCATCCAGATATCCGACATCTCAGTATATCTTGCTTACTGATCAGGGGGAGCCAGAGACTTTTCAGGAGGCATAAACTCATAGAGACAGAGTACAGTGGCATCAGGCGATGCAGGAGGAGATGAATTCTTTGCAGAATAATGACACCTATGAGATTGTGGCACTTCTCAAGGCTCAGAGAGCACTAAAGAACAAGTGGGTCTATAGGATGAAGAATGACGGCACTGGTAGTGATATTAGATACAAATCCAGACTTGTTGTCAAGGGCTTTGGTCAAAGACCAGGAGTGGATTTTGATGAGGAAAAGGAGGAGATGGCAAGGATTCCCTATTCTTCTGCTGTAGGGAGTTTGATGTACCCAACGGTGTGTACCCGTCTTGATATTGCTCATGCAGTTGGCGTTGTGAGCAGGTTTCTCTCAAATCCTGGAAAAGATCACTGGGAGGCGGTCAAGTGGATCTTCAGATACTTACGAGGCACGAGCAACACGTGTTTGATGTTTGGTGGTTCAGAACCAGTTCTAAAGGGCTTCGTTGATGCTGACATGGCAGGTGATATAGATCACAGGAAATCTACTTCTGGGTATATCTTCACTTTTGCAGGGGGAGCCATATCTTGGCAGTCCAGGTTGTAGAAGTGTGTTGCACTTTCAACTACAGAGGCAGAATACATTACAGCAATGGAAGCAGGAAAAGAAATTCTCTAGGTGGTCAGATTTCTAAGGGAGCTGGGGATGATTCATATTGACCAGACTATTTTCTGTGATAGTCAGAGTGTCATTGACTTGAGTAAGAGCACAATGCATCATGCACAGACAAAGCACATTGATGTGAGATATCACTGGCTTCGTGATGTTATAGAGAAGAAGTTGTTGACTCTGAAAAAGATCCATACTGAGAAGAATGCTTCTGATATGATGACCAAGGTGGTGACACGAGACAAGCTAGAGCTTTGTAAGAAGCTCTGCGGTGTACATTCCCAATGATGATCGCTGAAGACCACATCTCCCTCATGGGCTAGAGGGGGAGATTGTTGGGATTAGGAATATAATCCAGCCCATGTCTTAGTGGGATTTAGACTTGGGAGGGTTGGTTTGTGCTACCAATCCTAATAGGAGTCAAATCTTGAATAGTAGGAATATGACTTCCTATGTGCAACATGCAGTTGGACTAGGATTCGAACTAGGACTAGAATTCCTGGTTGCAATCACATGCATGGAGGCCTATAAATAGATGCCCCTGGGGAGGCCTTTGGATTATCCACCGGTTGAGGTGTGAGTTCTCCAGTTGCTTGTTGGTGCCTTCTGTGGTAGAGGGTGCCAGAGAACAAGAACAACTGTTAGAGAAGCTCTCTTGGTTTATAGGAGAGGGCCAGCGACTTTGCCTTGAAGCAAAGTAGCGGTTGGCGGTTGCTACCCGGATTTAGGGGTAATTAAATCTGGGAGGTGTGAGTTGTAATTTTATTACATAGTGCTTATTAGCGGGATTTCCCCGTGGTTTTTCTCTCCTTATTGAGGGGAGAGTTTTCCATGTTAAATCTGGTGTTTTTCTTCTTTGGGTTTTATACGCTTGTTGGTAGCACTTCCGTGACAACTTTTCGTCACATCCGGGACTGTATCGGTACAACATCCCCAACAAAATCGTCATAGTAATTATGTGGAATAACCATTAACAACGGATTAATGAAAATCACTAAAATTAAAATCATTTTGCAAATCTGTTGACAGGAAACTCTTAAAGAAAGAACCAAGGCAATATATACAATATGGTTCACATTGTACATACATTGTACCATCTTATCTCGAGGATATCATATACCAGTTACTTTACCCAAGCATATACATAAGCAACATAAAACCTCGAGACATACAAGCCAAAATATCAGATCATTTATAAAACCATTACGTACTAACTCCCAAGGACCTGAGAGTACATAGACGACACATAGGACTTCTATCTACAAGACACGATAAACAACACACTCAACCTGAGTTGTTACTGTTGTCCCTGTTACTATTTTCCTCCCTCTATAGTACGGTCTCTATCTCCTCGTCCGCATCCACCTAAAAATGTTGGGACCAATGGGGTGAGATAAAAGTCCTAGCAAGAGATATAACTCTCCGCCAACAATCTTTTTATCACAAATAAACAGTATAAAACTGAGCAGAGGATCTTTTATATTAATATTCAAGATTAATCATTGTTTAAAAGCAGAATAGAGCAATATCATCTTTTAAAGCATTGCAGCTATCTAAGATAAAGCAATAAATCATCTATTCACTTTATAAGGAATAGGAAGAACACATATAACATCTATCTATTCAAGATGTGTAAAAGTAATGTAACATGAACCAATGTTTCTGTATTCAATCCTTAAGCAGACGCTACACGGCTGATTACATATTTACAATCACATTTATGCCCAGAGGAGATGAGGTATACTGCTCATGCTCTAACTGACCACTGCTTAGTCGAAATCGTTACTATACAAGGTCAATGGAAGAGTCAACTGCCAAGACCTCACCCGTCTCGGTCAGAACAAGACAACTGGCAGTGATATCATGTCAAACTGTAACTAGCTTGTTAGGGTATAGTGGCATCTTCACTATAGAGCTACAACCACAACATGCACTCTCTTCGAGGAGATCATACAACAACCCCGGTACATTTTCATCAGGGCGGTCACACAACAACCCTGGTATTCCTCAGGGAGATCGCACAGAAATCCCTATCTGGATGTAAGGATATGTTTGTCTGTCACCCCCACATATTCAAAAATATGCGCTCCGAGTTAAAATCGTTTCACCATTCAACAAATCCTGACATCGAATGGATCCATGGCCAGGGAAACTACATGATAAGGTTTCACTTGATTAATTAGGTATATTACAGTATCTTTTAACATCAACAAAGCTACAAGCATGAATTATAACAGATGCTACAAAGAAAGGTGTAATACATTTATCAAGTACTTTTGATAATCTTTGGAACACATTGAATGCATAACACTCGGGATCTCAGTCCCTTATCACATTACTGGGAATTCTCATCCCTTAACATTATCATCATCATGATTTCTATATCTAGGTTTTCAAACCCTTAGTTCATCACTGAACATTGTCACCTCTTATCTAGTAACTATTACCTCTAGGTCCTCAGACTAGGTATACATTATAATTATTGCATAAGTATTTCACATGGCTCACAAGGCCCATTTAATCTGTATCATATGAAACATCATAGCTCATACCTTGCTATGCTCATAATCTCATGATACCTACATGGTTAGTATTTCATGATAAAAATAATATCAAGTACATAACATCACCATGTAATACAAGAGAAATACAACCTTCCCATTATTAGGGTTAGGGTTTCCCTTATAAGCCGATTAGGGTTTCAAGCCAATTAGGGTTTCAAGTTCATATTATCAAGAATCAAAACCCTGATTCATAGCTCCATACATATTAGGAGTATCAATGTATGCTTATTAAATAATTATCACACAAAGTATGAGTTTCTGTCTCATCCTCACTAGGTTATTGATTACATCATACTTTATTATGTTGGCTCAACCCTTTTTTTTAAGGTACATTGGCCTACACTTATCAAAATGTGTTAAACTCTTTACATCTTAATGTATCATTTGACATAACACACTTCATGTATTACTCAATCAAGTATATCGTATTGGAGGTGCTTACCTCAATATCGGGCAAAAGGTGTATGCTTGCTTACCATATCAGGCAAGTGGTATATGCTTGCTACTTACCATATCGGGCAAGAGGTGTATGTTTGCTTATCATATCAGGCAAGAGGTGTATTCTTACTTACCATATCAGGCAAGAGGTGTGTGTGTGCTTCACACCATATCGTCTAAGAGGTGTATGTGTGTGTATCACACCATATCGTCCAAGAGGTGTATGTTTACTTTCCATATCGGGCAAGAGGTGTATGCTTGCTTTCCATATCGGGTAAAAGGTGTGTGCTTCCACCATATCGGGCAAGAGGTGTGTGCTTCCACCATATCGGGCAAGAGGTGTGTGCTTCCATCATATCGGGCAAAAGGTGTGTGCTTCCACCATATCGGGAAAGAGGTGTATATGTGTGTATGTCACACCATATCATCCAAGAGGTGTGTGTGTGTGTGTCACACCATATCGTCTAAGAGGTGTGTGTGTGCTTCACACCGTATTGGGTTTCATCATCATATCGGGTTGAAGGTGCTTCAATCCGATATCAATTTGTGCCATGATGATGTCATCATCATCAAGCTCTAGAATTTTGTTCCTTACTACCCTAGTTCATGGACAACAGTCCTATGCAACTATTAGAACTCATGTATTCAACAATTATTCAAGAAAACTCGAAATTGAAAGTAGATCATCAAGTATAGCAAGATTGAAGGTGAATAATAACATGATTAGGTTCAAGTTATATAACATGCTTCAAGAACAACTTCAAAGCTCCAAGATCCAAAGCTTCATGTTCCCAAGGTTGAAGATGAACTTATCAAAGATCCAAGACTTGTTCACAACTTTTCTATATGCAAAGAATCCATAGATAAGAACTTGGTGAAGAAGAAAAGAAAGGAAGAATCACAACCTAAGATTCATGCTTCAACCAAGGTTGAAGATGACCATGGCCTCACCTTAAGCTTAAGGCTCGAGCTCCTCCTTGCTCTTCAACTACTATTCAAGATATATAAGAGAAAGAGGGTTGTAGGATTCAAAAAGTTTAACTAGTAGGTGAAAGGAGTGGTATATATAATTGAGGTTCCTGAGAGAGAGTGTATAAGAGGTGTCATCACCTTATACTACTAGGTGACACATGTACATGCATGGGTTGAAACGTGTCCATGCATGCACACATATTTATCTTGACATGCAAAAATCTTGAGGATAAGCTATGGATAAGATTCCGGCCATTAGTTATCTTGTTGAGCAAGATATTTCAACTCAACATTACTTTATTCACAAACCGATACAACTTTTCCAAGGAAAGTTGTAAACTGATATCCATCACCTCCTTGAGGTGCTTAAATCATCATGGCCTTTGACAAGAGTTTAACAAATGTTATGGGACCTACTCTATGGCTCTTTGGTCGATAGGCACTCCCATATAATCTCTACAACTCAATTAGGGTTTCAACTATATAACTCTTCTTGGTCTTTTTATCACCAAGAATACCATCACTCAAAAATGATTCAAACATGGTGCCTATTTCTTTATCTCTCATGTAGATGATTCTAAGAGAGAGTAGGGACAAAATAGAGGTGTTAATTTGCATATCAAACCTACGTTTTGGGTAAATTGCAAATTGTACCAAAACTGGTACACAAGGCACAAACATTTTTCAAACAAGCTCCAACTTGGAACTTAGGCTTTCCACAAGCCACCCCTTAGCATCATTCTTTCTATTATGATGCTAAATCACTTGAAGCATGTTCAAAATGTGACATATTGAAATATAAACCCTCATTTTGGGTAAATTGCAAATTACACCCAAACTATCATATAATGCACAAACAGTTTGCAAATAAGCTCAAAATTAAAATTTAAACTTTCTTGGAGTCTTAATTACTTTTCAAAAGATTAAAAAAATTTCATAAATAACTTACTTAAGCAAAAATTCTAGGTTTATGCCATAACCCAGGTTAGGGATGCTACATTTATCAACCCCTAACAGGGATTTCGTCCCCAAAATCTCAAGAGAAAAAAGAAGGGTATTTTCTCGTCATTTGTTCCTACAACTCCCATGTGTCTTCTTCAATGCCACGGTGATGCCAGAGAACTTTCACAAGAACTATGTCTTTCTTTTTCAACTTTTTTATTCTTTTGTCAAGAATCATCATTAGACCTTCCACATAGGATATATCTTCATTCAATTCTACCTCTACAGGTTGCAACACCAACTCTGTATCAGGATGACACTTTCTCAGCATAGATTTATAAAACACTGGATGTAGTCTATGTAGCTCAGGTGGCAACTCCAACCTATAGGCTACCTTTCCAATCTGTGTTGTCATTAGGTAAGGTCCCATAAATCTAGGAGCAAACTTACCCTTTTTCCCAAATCTGAGAACACCTTTCCAAGGAGAGACCTTGAGATAAACTATGTCTCCAACTTGGAATTCTAAAGGTCACGACGTTTATCAGCATATGACTTATGTCTATCATGTGCAGCCTTCAACTATTGTTGTATTACTTTAATATTTTTAGTTGTCTGTTGCACTAATTCAGGACCCAGAAGTTGGTATTCTCCTTTCTCATACTAGTATAATGGAGATCTACAATGTCTACCATATAATGCTTCATATGGTACCATATCAATACTAGTCTGATAACTATTATTGTAGGCAAACTCTATTAAGCTCAAGTGTAAGTCCCAACTTCCTACAAACTGAAGAACACATGCCCTAATAAAGTCCTCCAAAGTCTGTATAGTCCTTTTAGATTGTCCATCTGTCTGAGGGTGAAAAGTTATGCTAAACTTTAACTACATACCCAAGGCTTTCTATAGTCGTTCCCAAAAATGACTTGTAAATTGGGGACCTCTATCAGACACAATTGTGGCTGGAACTCCGTGAACCCACACCATCTTATCTATGTAGATCTGTGCAAGTTTTTCAGCAGTATAGGTTGTTCTAATAGGAAGAAAATGTGCTGAATTAGTCAACCTATCAACTATCACCCAAATGGAATCATGACTTTTGGCAATTCTGGGTAGACCAACCACAAAGTCCATTGTCACGTGATCCCATTTCCACTGCGGTATACATAAGGGTTGCAAAGTTCCTATAGGCTTCTAGTGTTCTGCTTTAACTTGCTAACACACAGGACACCGCATAACAAACTCTTAAGTTATGATACATTTTAGTACTCCCTGATGCATTGCATACATGGATGAATGAGCTTCCTCCATAACTATATTTCTTAAGTCATTGGCATTAGGTACTACCATCCTACCATGGTAATAGACTACCTCATCCTCTGACTCATGGAAACTATCTCATTTCTCACTACCATACTCTGACCTAATCTGCTGAATCACAATATCAACTTGTTGTGCCTCTTTAATCTGTTGTTTCAGAGTAGGTGTAATGACCCTAACTTGGCTTTAGGGCTAACCATGTTTGATTAGCCTAAATAAGTTGCTTAGAACTTTAATATAATTCTAAAAAGTATTTTTTTATTAGGTAACAAACTTATGTTTCAAGTTTGGTCCTATTTGAATAATGTTTGAGCAATGTTCTCATGTTTTGGACCAAAATGCAATTTACCCAAGATGAGGGGTTATATTACAATATGTCATATGTTGAGCATACCTTATGTGTTTTAGCATCATAATAGAGATAATTATGCAAGGTGGCAGCTTGTGGAAAGCCTAAATTCCAAATTTGAACTTGTTTGAATAATGATATTGCCTTGTGTACCAATTTTGGTGCAAGTTGTCATTTACTCAAAATGTAGGGTTGATATGCAAATTTCCACCTCTAGAGTGTCCCTAATCCCTCCTAGTATCATTTAGGGGAGAGAGAAATAAGGAAACACCATGTTTGAATCATATTTGAGTGATGGTACTCTTGGTAATAAAAAGACCAAGAAAGTGTTGAATGTGAAACCCTAATTTGAGCTTGTAGCAGGTTGTAGAGTACATATGTGAGTGCCTATCGGCCAAGGAACCATCGAGGGGATCCTATATCAGTTTGTGGACTCTTGGCCTTGTCCATGATGGGAAAAACACCTCAAGGAGGTCATCCATGATGAGTTAGATGCTCCTTGCAAAATTTGTATCGGTTTGCATAATTTGTGAGATAAAGATGAGATATCTTATCAAACAAGATAACTAATAGCCAAAATATCATCTATAGATTATCCTCAAGTATTTTGTATGTCAATATAAATATAAGTTTATGCAAGGACACATGACAACCATGCATGTACATGTGGCACCTAGTAGCTTAAAAAGATGACACCTCATATACACACTTTTTCATGAACCTCAAGTACATATACCCTTCCTTTCACCTATGAGTGAAATTTTCAAAATATATCACCCTCTTGATCTTATATATCATGCATAGAGTCTTGGTATCGTGTATAGGTGAAGGATTATCGTGCATAGGGCATTGGTATCGGCCATAGCAAAGTGATATTGCCCATAGCAAGGTGATATCAGCCAAGTGAGGGATATCAGCCACAAGTGGTAAGGTATCGCGCATAGGGTTGAGGAGCTCAAGTCTTGGACCTTTTAGAAGCTCATATTCAAACTTGGGAACGTGAATATTTGGAACTTGGAGCTTTGAAGTTTCTCTGGAGGTGGGTTATATAACTTGAACTCAATTGTGTTGTTATTTACCATCAATCTTGCCTTAGTTAAATGATTTACTTTCAAATAGGATTTTCTTGCATAATTGATGAGCCCATGAGCTCTAGTAGTAACCTAGGACTGTTGTATATGAATTACAATAGTAATAAAAAGAGTCTATATATTTATTATGATGACATCATCATGGTTTAACCCAATATTTGGTTGAAGCACCTCTAACCCGATA
Organism: Alisma plantago-aquatica; assembly: GCA_963693085.1. Lineage (NCBI taxonomy): Eukaryota > Viridiplantae > Streptophyta > Magnoliopsida > Alismatales > Alismataceae > Alisma > Alisma plantago-aquatica. The sequence continues at coordinate 525,406,418 of OY856411.1, forward strand.
TGGTTGAAGGATGAACCTTATACCCGATATGATGTTGAAAACCCAAGATAGTGATGGTTATACACCTCTAGAATGATATGGCGATGAGAATAAATCTTATGCAAGATATAGTGACACACACACACACACCTCAAGGTCGATATGGTGACCATACATACACTTCTAACCCGATATGGTGTTGAAACCCTAGATGGTGATATGGAATCCAATATGTATTGGAACCCCCACACCCCTATCATTTTGTGTAAATGGGTTAATTATGAAGGGTTCAACCAGTTGTATAGCCTATCACTCAATACATGATAGGATTTATTCCATGAAGGTGTGAAAGGATATGAGCATAAGGGTTTAACCTAACATGCTAATCTGATATGGCAACCCGATATGGTAACTTGAAATGGTACCCCGATATGAGGATATGAACACAACCACTAGCATGGTATAGTGATAAATTTATATCTCATGGATGATATGAGTGACACATACACACACCTTGTGCATGATATGGGGTTAAGAACACACCTTATACCTGATATGGTGTTGAGTATATACTTCTAACCCGATATTGTGTTGAAACTCAACATGGTGTTGTGAAACCCGATATGCAAACCCCTAAGGTTTAGTGATCCAATATGGATGCACAATATGGTGATGAGGATACACCTCTATACCCTATATGGAAGCATACCTATATATCTATACCCAATATGGAGGAAGCACCTCAATCCAATACACTTGATTAAGTGATACATGTAGTATGTCATGTCAAATGATACTTTAAGACATGAAGGGTTTAATGCATTTTGATAAATATGGGTCAATGTACCTTGAGAGAAGGATTGAGCCAACGTAATGGAGTATGATTTAATCAATATCCTAGTAAGGATGAAAGAGAATCTTATACTTGTTTAATACTGATGTAATGAGTATACATTGATACTCCTATTATGTGTGGAGTCTAAATTAGGGTTGTGATTCTTTATGAATGTACTTAAAAACCCTAGTCGGCTTAAAAAGGGAAACATTAACCCTAATGAAGGGTAATGACATAATTTGAAAATACAATTGGTTAATAAAGGGAAACCTTAAGCATATTGAAACCATGCTGGTAGCATGAGATAATGAGCATATCTAAGTATGAGCTATGGTGTTTCATATAATACCGATTATATAGGTCTTATGACCTAGAGATAGTTGTTGCCTAGTGAGAGGTGACAAGATGTTTAATGGGCCTTGTGAGCCATGTGAATAGTTTTTGCCTAGTGAGAGGTGTTTAATGGGCCTTGTGAGCCATGTGAATAAGTTGTTGCCTAGTGAAAGGTGACGAAATGTTCAAATGGAAACCCCATAATTTAACATTAATAATAAATGGTTATAAAGATGATAATGAAATCTTGGTCATACATGCCTTATGATTATAGTCAGATAAATCCTATAAGTGTTCTGAATATGTTTAAATGAGATATGAGGAATGCTTGTATCACATAAAAGATGTGAATGGGTATAATGCCTAGTGAAGGTGATGTGGAATTCAGTGATGAGATTAAGGGATTGATATCCCATAATGAAAGTGAATTGGGAATATAAAGGTATTCCACTACTATGGAATCCTTAGCAATATGGCCATGATATCACAAGATTGGTATCATCCAATGCCTGGACATAGTTTCACAGGATTGGCATAATCCAATACATGGATACAAACTTCATAGGATTGGGATAACCCAATACCTGGATATAATCTCACAGGATTGGCATAATCCAATACATGGATGCAACACTTTAGAGGATTGGGATAACCCAATACTTGCATATAATCTCACAAGCATCGGCATAATCGAATACCTGGATGCAACACTTCATAGAATTGGGATAACCCAATACCTGGATATAATCTCATAGGATTGGCATAATCTAATACTTGGATGCAACACTTCACAAGATTGGGATAACCCAATTCCTGGATATAATCTCACAGGATTGACATAATCCAATACCTAGATGCAACACTTTATAGGATTGGGATAAACCAATACCTGAATATAATTTCACAGGATTGGCATAATCCAATACCTGGATGCAACACTTCACAGGATTGGGATAACCCAATACCTGGATATAATCTCACAGGATTGGCATAATCCAATATATGGATGCAACACTTCACAGGATTGGGATAACCCAATACCTGGATATAATCTCACAGGATTGGCATAATCCAATACCTAAATGCAACTCTTCACAGGATTGGGATAACCCAATACCTGGATATAATCTCACATGATTGGCATAATCCAATACCTGGATGCAACACTTCACAGGATTGGGATAACCCAATACCTGGATATAATTTTATAGGATTGGCATAGCCCAATACCTGGATATAATTTCATAGGATTGGTATAAACCAATACCTGGAAAGAATGTAAGGATGTGTATTTACATGATTAGTATGATCCAATACCTGGCTAGTAGATTGGCTGAGGCCAACAGATAGAAATGAGAATAATTCATGAATGTCATACCATGATAATAGTATCACAAGATAAACTTGAGATGTTGGTATAGTATGATGTGTAAATGTTACACATGTTCTTCATATTCCTTATAAAGTGAATAGATGATTTACTGCCCTATTATAGACAGTTACAATGCTTTAAAAGAAGAGAAATGTTTTAATCTACTTATCCACAGTGATTAACCTGGCTTAGTAATATAGAAGAACCTCTGCTAAGTTTAATACTATTTACCTATGATAATAACATTATTGGCGGAGAGTTATATCTCTCGCTGGGACAATTATCTCACCCTGTGGGATCTACATTTTTTTAGGTGGACGTGAATGAGGGGGTTGCAACTGTACTGCAGAGGGAGAACAACATTAGTAGGGACAATAGTAATAGCTCAGGTTGAGTGTAATGGTTGTTGTGTCTTGTAGATAGAAGTCCTATGTGTCGTCTCTGTACTCTCAGGTCCTCAGATTTAGTATGTGATGGTTTTATGAATAATCTAAGATTTTGGCTTATATGCCTCGAGGTTTTATGTTGCTTCAGTACATGTTTTGACAAAGCAACTGTTATATGTTAACCTAGAGATGAGATGGTACAATGTATGTACAATGTGAACCCTGATGTATAAAAAGTTTTGGTTCTTTCATTAAGAGTTTTCCAGGAAATGGATCTCTTTGCAAAAATGGTTTTAAATTTTAGTGATTTTTTTAATCCACTATTTATGGTTATTTCACATTATTAGTGACGATTTAGATGTCAGTTTGGTGGTGGTCATTACAAGTTTGGTATCAGAGCTTAAGGTTTACTGAGTATACAAATACATAGGACTAAGGTGTTAAGTTTGTTCTAGTGTTCTCCAGTATATCTTATAGTGACTTCTACTTATGCAGAAGGAGGGATATAGCTTAAAGATGTCTAGAGAACACAAGGATCACGTCGCTGAGAGCAATGTTGCTGCACCAATAGGAGGTGCAAGGGATCATGCAAGAGAGGAATCATTGCCTGAGAATCCCCATTTTGATGAAGCTATGATAGAAAACCCAACATTTCATGCTCTTTTTGGGCAAGTCATGACCACAATGATGCATATGGTAGACCAGATGCCAGCACCAGTACCTAGGGCACCAACTCCCAATGAGGGACATGGGTCTAGTAAGACTTTTGAACGACTATGCTGTGTAAGTACTATAGAATATGCTGGGACAACTGACCCAGCAAATGCTAATCTATGGCTCACTGAGTTAGAAAAGGCTTTTAAGATCCTTAGTATCCCAGATGTTGATAAAGTCAAACAAGTTGTATACCTTTTGAAGGGTAGTGTTGGCCATTGGTGGGCCATAGAAGAAGTAAAAAGGAATAATGAAGAGATTGGTTGGGAGGAATTTCATTAAGAATTTGTCAATAAGTATTTTCCAAGAATATATTTAGACGAGAGAAGGTTTGGTAGGGAACCATGTCAATAAATGAATATGAGGCTAGGTTTATGGAACTTTTGCGGTTTTGTCCTCAAATGGCTACTACTGAATAAGAGAAGATTCAACATTTTAAGAAAGGATTGAATGCTGAGGTATCTATCTCGACAGCTGCGTTAGAAAGTAGAGAGAGATTCACCACATTTGTGGAGTCCATTCGGAGGATAGAAAGGTCTGTGACAAAGAAACATGAGACAAACCTCAAAAGGAGGTCTACACAGTCACAAGAACAGTGGATTGTTGGTACTAAACAACCAAAGTTTTCAGTAACACTGGTTCAACCACAATATAGTACACCAATGTAGCGGTCACCAAGTGAGGGCCGAACTTGCCATAAATGTGGACAGATAGGACATTTTAAGTAGCATTGTCCAAGAAGAAATAACAAGGTGACCCAATAGTCAAGGCATAATCTGCAAAACCCACAAGGACCACATTTTAGTGGAGTAGAAGGCTGAGGATGAAGACAAGTCTCACAGTTTGGTCCATATACTTCAGGTGGTAGAGGACAAAGGCAATATCAGATGACAACTGACTCCATGTATGAGTCAGACAAGACACTAGATAACTCGTAAGAGGTAACATGTCAAGATAGAACTTTTCATTATGAATTATCTTTCCTTTTCTACACTCTGCCTACTAATTTTAAGAAAGGTAGTTGTTGTTGATCTTCCTTTAATTAGTTCCATGAGGACATAAGAAGAGATAAGAAGGATGAGAACCCATATTCAGTCCAATATTCCCTTATATGTTTTGAAATTTCTTTCTTCATGTATAAAGGGAAGAGATATAAAAGAAACACCAAGAGAAAATTAGAGATACTAAGTAGTAAAATCTAAAGAGATGAGAAGAGTAATAAACAGAAGATAAAACAAAATGCATACTACCTAATTTCAATTCTTGAATACCCTGGCCAGGTATTCATCTATTGAAGGCAAGGTAAGTATGACACTCTTAGATTGCTATCTTTCTGATTACTCTAATCAAGTAGTCATTTTGAGACAATCTAAAGAGCATAATGAAGTAGGAGATGTGGCACGGATATTTATACCACATCCTAATTGATATACAAAGAAATCTAAGTTAATCACATATCAACTTATAAACAAAAGAAGATGTTTAGTATAATGTATACCTTGGTATGAGGACCTAGAGGTAACAATTACCTAATGAAAGGTGATAATGTTCAATGATGAACTAAGGGTTTGAATACCCAGATCTAGTAATCATGATAATGACGATGCTAAGGGATGATGACATGTAATCATCTCTATAATTCCTATGCTGATGGCAAGGAAACAAGATTGAATGCCACATGAACAATTGAAAGTTCATGCAATACTCAAAGAAGGTGATAATCTCTTTTCTTTAAACAACCCTAGATAATGATGGGGTGATAAAAAGGACTATGTTTCCTTGTGTTTTTCCTTTCAAGGACATGACAATCAGGTAAGTCTTATGATACTTGATGTGCATGGATTAGAAAGTAATCTTTTAGATAGATACTATGAAAAGTATCATCTAGTCCTGGATTTTAGTTCCAAGATAGGTATATGTGATAAGTAGTACGTTTGGTTTTGGTAAATAACAACAGAGGATGGAAATGATAAGGATGTGATGTGTTTTTGAAACATGTAACTAATACTAAGGTAAGGAATTCTAGCATTCAAGAAGTTTTAAAGGTATGAAATGCTGAGGACATGACTCCTAATAAGCTGATTAATGCTTGGTTACCTAGAAATGCCAACTTTGAGGTTAGTTGGATTATATGGACATCATATGTTAGGGGTTTATGCTCTGCATAAACATAACATCGATAAGGAGGTATTAATTGAAGAAAAGTTTGTAGAATCGTCTTGGGAAAGGTTTATCAAGCTAAAATAACTTCTTAGGATATCCCCATCTAGATCTGTTGAAGCAGCTTATACGCATAACATCTAGAGTCACCTATGATATAGTACTTCTTGATAAGTAACCTCTCCTTATGATAAGAAAATAAATAGCTAACAGGATGGTTGATTATAATCATAAGTAAGTTAGTGTTGAACCAACACATTAGACTGGTAAAATAAAAGTATGATAAGACTTGTAGTTCTAAATGGATGATAGAATGTAACTCTAGCCTTTCCTTGGAGGAGAAATGCTAAACTAAGTAAGGAATATGGAAGAATCCCAAGGTCAAGAATCTTATCACATAAATTTGTAAATTGAGAAGGTGACAAATCAGTGAGGTTTGACACCTGAGTTCAATAAGGTATGTATAATGATTCTTCGACTAAGAAAAAAATGTTACTTGACACAGAGTTGACTCTACAGTCAATAATGGAAAGGACAGCTGAGTATGTGTCATGTGTGATAGATATTAGGATGATCTCTAATGAAAGGACTCTATGATGGTCAAAGTTCTATGGCATCTCCATGATATCAAGATGTTATGTGGGGACTTGATGATATGATGCATGAACGACAATTGTCTTCCTTCATCTGGGATTTCGGGGACGAAATCCTTGTTTGGGTTTTATAACTTGTAATGATCCTGACCTGGGTTTAGGGCTAACCATGTTTGATTAGCCTAAATAAGTTTCTTATAACTTTAATATAATTCTCTAGAGTATTTTTTTATTAGGTAACAAACTTATGTTTCGAGTTTGGTCTTATTTGAATAATGTTTGAGCAATGTTCTCATGTTTTGGACCAAAATGCAATTTACCTAAGATGAGGGGTTATATTGCAATATGTCATATGTTGAACATACCTTATGTGTTTTAGAATCATAAGAGAGAGAATGATGTAAGGTGGTGGCTTGTGGAAAGCATAAATTCCAAATTTGAACTTGTTTGAATAATGTTATTACCTTGTGTACCAATTTTGGTGCAAGTTGTAAGTTACTCAAAATAAAGGGTTGATATGAAAATTTCCACCTCTAGAGTGTCCCTAATCCCTCCTAGTATCATTTAGAGGAGAGATAAAGAAATAAGCACCATGTTTGAATCATATTTGAGTGATGGTACTCTTGGTAATAAAAAGACCAAGAAAGTGTTGAATGTGAAACCCTAATTTGAGCTTGTATCGGGTTGTAGAGTCCATATGGGAGTGCCTATCGGCCAAGGAGCCATAGAATGAATCCCATATCGTTTTGTGGACTCTTGGCCTTGTCCATGATGGGCAAATCACCTCAAGGAGGTGATCCATGACGAGTTAGATGCTCCTTGCAAAAGTTGTATCAGTTTACATAATTTGTGAGATAAAGATGAGATATCTTATCAAACAAGATAACTAATGGACGAAATATCATCTCTAGATTATCCTCAAGTGTTTTTCATGTCAAGATAAATATAAGTGCATGCAAGGACACATGTCAACCATGCATGGACACGTGGCACCTAGTAGCTTAAAAAGATGACACCTCAAATACACACTTTTTCATGAACCTCAAGTATATATACCCTTCCTTTCACCTATGAGTGAAATTTTCGAAATATATCACCCTATTTCTCTTAGATATCATTCATATAGTCTTGGTATCATGTATAGGTGAAGTAATATCGTGCATAGGGCCTTGGTATCATCCATAGCAAAGTGATATCGCCCATAGCAAGGTGATATCGGCCAAGTGAGGGATATCGGCCACAAGTGGTGAGGTATCATGCATAGGATTGAGGAGCTCAAGTATTGGACCTTTGAGAAGCTAATCTTCAACCTTGGGAACGTGAATATTTGAAGCTTGGATCTTTGAAGTTGCTCTGGAGGTGGGTTATATAACTTGAACTCAATTGTGTTATTATTTACCATCAATCTTGCCTTAGTTAAATGATTTACTTTCAAATAGATTTTTCTTGCATAATTGATGAGCCCATGAGCTCTAGTAGTAACCTAGGACTGTTTTCTACGAATTAGAATAGCAAGAAAAAGATTCTAGAGGTTTATGATGATGACATCATCATGGTTCAACCCAATATTTGGTTGAAGCACCTCTAACCCGATATGGTGTTGAAGGATACACCTTATACCCAATATGATGTTGAAAACCCAAGATAGTGATGGTTATACACCTATATAATGATATGGTGATGAGAATAAATCTTATGCACAATATGGTGACACACACATACACCTCAAGGTCGATATGGTAACCATACATACACTTCTAACCCGATATGGTGTTGAAACCCTAGATGGTGACATGGAATCTGATATGTATTGGAACCCCACACCCCTATCGTTTTGTGTAAATGGGTTAATTATGAAGGGTTCAACCAGTTTTCTAGCCAATCACTCAATACATGAAAGGATTGATTCCATGAAGGTTTGAAAGGATATGAGCATAAGGGTTTAACCCGACATGCTAATCTGATATGGCAACCCGATATGGTAACTTGATATGGTAACCCGATATGAGGATATGAACACAACCACTAGCATGGTATAGTGATGAATTTATATATCATGGACGCTATGAGTGACACATACACACACCTTGTGAATTATATGGGGTTAAGCACACACCTTATACCTGATATGGTGTTGAGTATATACTTCTAACCTGATATTGTGTTGAAACTCAACATCGTGTTGTGAAACCTGATATGCAAACCCCTAAGGTTGAGTGATCCAATATGGATGCACGATATGGTGATGAGGATACACCTCTATACCCGATATGGAAGCATACATATATATATACCCAATATGGAGGAAGCACCTCAATCCAATACACTTGATTAAGTGATACATGTAGTATGTCATGTCAAATGATACTTTAAGACTTGAAGGGTTTAATGCATTTTGATAAATATGGACCAATGTACCTTGAGAGAAGGATTGAGCCAACCTAATGGAGTATGATGTAATCAATATCCTAGTAAGGGTGAAAGAGAATATTATACTTGTTTAATACTCATGTAATGAGTATACATTGATACTCCTATTATGTGTGGAGTCTGAATTAGGGTTGTGATTCTTGTTGAATGTACTTAAAAACCCTAGTCGGCTTAAAAAGGGAAACCTTAACCCTAATGAAGGTTAATGATATAGTTTGAAACTAAAATTGGTTAATAAAAGGAAACCTTAACCATATTGAAACCATGTTGGTAACATGAGATAATGAGCATAGCTAAGTATGAGATATGATGTTTCATATAATACCGATTATATAGGTCTTATGACCTAAAGATAGTTGTTTCCTAGGGAGAGGTGACAAGATGTTTAATGGGCCTTGTGAGCCATGTGAATAGTTGTTGCCTAGTGAGAGGTGACAAGATGTTTAATGGGCCTTGTGAGCCATGTGAATAAGTTGTTGCCTAGTGAAAGGTGACGAGATGTTCAAATGGAAACCCTGTAATATAACATTAATAATAAATGGTTATAAATATGATAATGAAATCTTAGTCATACATGCCTTATGATTATAGTCAGATAAATTCTATAAGTGTTCAGAATATGTTTAATGAGATATGAGGAATGCTTGTATCACATAAAGGATGTGAATTGGTATAATGCCTAGTGAAGGTGATGTGGAATTCAGTGATGAGATTAAGGGATTGATATCCCATAATGAAAGTGAAATGGGAATATAAAGGTATTCCACTACTATGGAATCCTTAGAAATATGGCCATGATATCACAAGATTGGTATCATCCAATGCCTGAACATAGTTTCAAAGGATTGGCATAATCTAATACCTGGATACAAACTTCACAGGATTGGGATAACCCAATACCTGGATATAATCTCACAAGATTGGCATAATCCAATACCTGGATGCAACATTTCACAGGATTGGGATAACCCAATACCTGGATATAATCTCACAAGATTGGCATAGTCCAATACTTGGATGCAACACTTCACAGGATTGGGATAACCCAATAACTTGATATAATCTCATAGGATTGGCATAATCCAATACATGGATGCAACACTTCACAGGATTGGGATAACCCAATACCTGGATATAATCTCACATGATTGGCATTATCCAATACTTGGATGCAACACTTTATAGGATTGGGATAACCCAATACTTGGATATAATTTCACAGAATTGGCATAGCCCAATACCTGGATATAATTTCACACGATTGACATAGCCTAATACCTGGATATAATTTCATAGGACTGGTATAAACCAATACCTGGAAAGAATGTAAGGATGTGTATTTACATGATTAGTATGATCCAATACCTGACTAGTAGATTGGCTGAGGCCAACAGATAGAAATGAGAATAATTCATGAATGTCATACCATGATAATAGTATCACAAGATAAGCTTGATATTTTGGTATAGTATGATGTGTAAATGTTACGCATGTTCTTCATATTCCTTATAAAGTGAATGGATGATTTACTGCCCTATTATACATAGTTACAATGCTTTAAAAGAAGAGAAATGTTTTAATCTGCTTATCCATAGTGATTAACCTAGCTTAGTAATATAGAAGAACCTCTGCTCGGATTAATACTATTTACATGTGATAATAGCATGGTTGGCGAAGAGTTATATCTCTCGCTGGGACAATTGTCTCACCCCGTGGGATCCACATTTTTTTAGGTGGACGTGCATGCGGGGGTTGAGACTGTACTACAAAGGGAGAACAACAACAAGGACATCAGTAATAGCTCAGGTTGAGTGTACTGTCTGTCATGTCTTGTAGATAGAAGTCCTATGTGTCATCTTTGTACTCTCAGGTCCTCGGGTTTAGTGCGTGATGGTTTTATGAATAATCTAAGATTTTAGCTGGTATGCCTCGAGGTTTTATGTTGCTTCAGTACATGTTTTGACAAAGCAACTGTTATATGTTAACCTCGAGATGAGATGGTACAGTGTATGTACAATGTGAACCCTGATGTATATAAAGTTTTGGTTCTTTCATAAGAGTTTTCCAGGAAATGGATCTCTTTGCAAAAATGGTTTTAAATTTTAGTGATTTTTGTTAATCTGTTGTTTATGGTTATTCCGCATTATTAGTGATGATTTAATAGTTAGTGTGGTGGCAATAATTACAGTAGGTTTCACATGCATCTCGACCAGTAATCCAGCTAACAAAGATACTTTTAGCTGTACATTTATTTGTCTCAAAGAGACAAACATGTCCCGTTTAAAGCACGTTAAAGAATTCAATAGTGTTTAATCTACGGTTGGAGATGAAGATTTTCTACTTAGTGCATCTACCACTACATTAGCTTTTTCTGGATGATAATAAATTTTACAATCATTGTTCTTGATTAATTCCATCTAGCGGCGTTGTCTCATATTCAGCTCGTGTTGTGAGAAAATGTACTTTAAGTTTTTATGGTCTGTGAAATCTGACATGTTTCTACATACAAATAATGCCTCCAAATGTTCAACGCATGGACCACTGCAGCTAATTCTAGATCATGTGTCTGATAATTCTCCTCATGTTTCTTAAGATGTCGAGAAGTAAAAGAAACTACATGATCACTCTGCATTAGCACACATCCTAAATCATTCTTATAGGCATCACAGAAAACAATATATCCCTTTCCCTGCTCAGGTAAAACCAACACAGGTGCACTAGTCAACCTTTCTTTCAACAACTGGAAAGAACACTAACACTTGTCATTCCAGACAAAAGGAACCTCCTTCCTGATCAACCTAGTTAGGGGTAATGCTACATAACTAAAGTCTTTAATAAACCTTATGTAGTAACCTCCCATACCCAGGAAACTGTGAATCTCAATTGGTGTATTGGGTTTTTCCCACTCTACAATAGACTCCACTTTCTTAGGATCAACACGAATACCTAAAGTAGATATAACATGTCCTAGGAAAGACACTTCTGACAACCAGAACTCACACTTGCTATACTTAGCATATAGCTGGTGTTGTCTCAACAAAGTCAAGGCTTGATGAAGGTGTTGTTCATGTTGTTGACCATCTCTACTGTATATCAAGATGTCGTCTATGACGACCACTATGAACTGATCAAGGAATGGTCGGAAGATTCTATTCATCAGCTCCATGAATTCAACTAGTGCATTAGTTAGTCCAAACAACATAACTACAAACTCATAATGATCGTACCTTGTCCTAAAGGATGACTTAGGTATGTCACTCTCCTTGATACGTAACTGATGATATCCTGACCTTAGATCAATCTTAGAGAACAATGTTGCACCATGCAACTGGTCAAACAAATCATCTATCCTTGGCAGATGATATTTGTTCTTTATAGTCACCTTGTTAAGATGTCTATAGTATATGCATAATCTCATAGACCCATCCTTCTTTTTAACAAAAAGAATTGGAGCACCCCATGGAGAAGTAATCAGTCGAATGAAACCTTTCTCAAGCAACTCCTATAACTGTTTCTTGAGTTATGCCATCTCAATAGGGGCCATCCTATAAGGTGTTTGGGCTATGGATTGTGTACCCAGAATTAGATTAATCTAAAATCAATCTCTTGAGGTGGAGGAATGTCTAGAAATTATTCAGGAAACACTTCCTTGAATTCCCTGACAATAGGAACTTCAGAAAGACTAGGACTCTCTACTTTGGTGTCTACTGCATGTGCTAAGAATGCTTCACATCCTAGTTGCATCAATCTGTCAGCTACCATTGCTAACACTAGATAGGTTGGAAGAATCTTTCTGTCCCCATGAAAGACCCATGTCTCAGCACTGTCTATGAACATAGCTTGCTTGGAACCACAATCCAAGACAATCTTATACTTTTCTAGGGTATCCATCCCAAAAAGTACATCAAACACGTGCATCTCAAGTGGTATAAGATCCACCTGAATGTTGTGTTCTAAAAAGGAAAGAACACAAGGAGAACATACCTCCCACAACACTACAGATCTGACTAATGGAGTTTCTAATAACAGATTATCTACTCTACAACTAACAATCATATTGTAGTCATGAATCACTTCTTAAGTGATAAAGGAATGTATAGCACCCAGATCAATCAAAATAGATACGAAGCAGGATGAAGACATATCAGAATGAAACAATTCCATCTGACCTGTCATGACTCATGGATTGACTACTGCCATTGGCTGATTCATAGCATAGAATCTTATTGGTGCATGTTGCTGACTCTGTGCTCTGTTGTTTGGTGCATATGAACCTTCTTGGGACACCTGTCCACGTCCTCGTATGCCACTACTAAACTGTTTCCTCTAAGAGCCTTATTGACTCTACCTCGGTGGTTGGGTTACCTCCATGTCTCTAACTAAACATTCTCTCATCATATGTCCTGTTTGTCCACACTTGAAGCAGTTAATGTCCTCCTATGGCCTAGATGGTCTTGTTACTGACATTGATGTCATACTATGGGATCCACTAGGTAGAAAACTATGACCTCTACCCTTGCTTGACTTCCATTACGTCTATGCATTGAACCTCTGTGGTGCTAATGGTGCAGGAAACCTTGGTTTCTTGAAACTTCCAGACCTCTATCCCTGGAACTGGGCAGGTCCTTTCCTACTATTCACCTCACATTTCTCAATCATGGACCTTTCTATCCTCCTAACAGATTCCATAAAGGTGGAAAACCTCTCTCTATTCTCTAGAGCAGCTATAGGTGTGGTTAACTCAGTTTTCAGACCCTTCTCAAAACACTGAATCCTCTCCTCATCCGTAATATCCATGTGTGGAAAAAACCATAGAAGCTCCATAAAATTAGCTTCATACTCACTAATCTTCATCGATCCTTGTTTAATCCGCTCAAACTGTGAGATTTTCTCATCTAGATAAGGCTTGGGAAAGTATCTACTGACAAACTCACGTCGGAATTCCTGCCGTCCGACCTCACACACCAGGTCTTTTCTCTTCTTCAACGGCCCACCAATGTCCAGTGCTTCCTTTTAAAAGGTACACAACATGCCTAACTTTATCAGTTTATGGGATACTAAGGATTCTAAAGGCTTTTTCCAGCTTAGTGAGCCATAAATCTGTGTCTGCTGGGTCATCTTTATTGGCATATTTGGTGGCTCCTACCCAATGTAACTGCTCAAAGGTCTTACCCGATCCATGTCCCTCATTGGGAACTGGTGCCCTAGGTGATGGTGCTGGCATCCGATCTACCATATGCATCATTATGGTCATGAACTGCCCGAAAAGAGCATGAAAGGTTGGGTTTTCTAGCATGGCTTGATCAAGATGGGGATTCTTAGGCACTGATTCCTCTCTAGCCTGATCCCTTGCACCTCCTCCTAGTGTAGCAACACTACTCTCAGCAGCATGTTCTACGTATGCTCCAGCCATCCTTCAGCTTTACTTCTTCTCCTATATGAGAAGAAGTCACTATAAGATAAATTGGAGGATGCTCGAACAGACTCAACAACCTTAATCCTATGTCTCTGTAAACTCAACAAACCGTAGGCTCTGATACCAAAATTTGTGATGACCGCTATCAAACTGACAGTCAAATCATCATAGTAATTACACGGAATAACCATTAGCAGCAAATTAATGAAAATCACTAAAAATTAAAATCATTTTGCAAAGAGTTCCATTGCCAGGAAAATCTTAAAGAAAGAACCAAGATAATATATACATCATGGCTCACATTGTACATACATTGTACCATCTTATCTTGAAGATATCATATACCAGTTGATTTGCCCAATCATATACATAAGCAACATAAAACCTTGAGGCATACAAGACAAAATCTCAGATCATTTATAAAGCCATTACATACTAACTCCCAAGGACTTGAGAGTACAAAGACGACACGTAGGACTTCTATCTACAAGACATGACAAACAACACACACAACCTGAGTTGTTACTGTTGTCCCTATTGTTGTTCTCCTCCCTCTATAGTACGATCTCTACCTCCTCATCTGCGTCTACCTAAAAATGTTGGGACCAACGGGGTGAGACAAAAGTCCCAGCGAGAGATATAATTCTCCACCAACAATATTATTATCACAAATAAATAGTATAAAACTAAGCAGAGGATCTGCTATATTAATAATCAAGATTAATCAATGTTTAAAAGCAGAATAGAGCAATATAATCTTTTAAATCATTGCAGCTATCTAAGATAAAGCAATAAATCATCTATTCACTTTATAAGGAATATGAAGAACACATATAACATCTATCTATTCAAGATGTGTAAAAGTAATGTAACATGAACCAATGTTTCCATATTCAATCCTTAAGCAGATACATTACATGGTTGATTACATATTTACAATTACATTTATGCCCAGAGGAGATGAGGTATACCGCTCATGCTCCAACCGACCACTGCTTAGTCAAAATCGGTACCATACAAGGTCAATGGAAGAGCCAACTGCCAAGACCTCACCCATCTCTGTCAGTACGAGACCACTGACAGTGACATCATGTCAAACTCCAACTAACTTGTTGAGGTATAGTGACATCTTCGCTATAGAGCTACAGCCTCAACATGCACTCTCTTCAGGGAGATCACACAACAACCCTGGTACATTTTCTACAGGGCGATCACACAACAACCCTGGTATTCCTCGGGGAGATCAAACAGAAATTCCTATCTAGACGTAAGGATATGTTTGTTCATCACCCCCACATATTCAAAAACATGCACTCTGAGTTAAACTCGTTTCACCATTCAACAAATCCTGACACCGAATGGATCTATGGCCATGGAAACTACATGATAAGGTTCCACTTGATTAAATAGGTGCATTACGGTATCTTTTAGCATCAACCAAGTTACAAGCATGAATTATAACAGATGCTACAAAGAAAGGTGTAATACATTTATCAAGTACTTTTGATAATATTTGGAACACATTGAATGCATAACACTCTGGATCTCAGTCCCTTATCACATTATTGGGAATTCTCATCCCTTAACATTATCATCATCATGATTTCTAGATCTGGGTATTCAAACCCTTAGTTCATCACTGAACATTGTCACCTCTTATCAGGTAACTATTACCTCTAGGTCCTCAGACCAGGTATACATTATACTTATTGCAAAAGTATTTCACATGGCTCACAAGGCCCATTTAATCTGTATCATATGAAACATCATAGCTCATACCTGGCTATGCTCATCATCTCATGATACCTGCATGGTTAGTATTTCATGATAAAAACAATATCAAGTACATAACATCACCATGTAATACAAGAGAAATACAACCTTCCCATTATTAGGGTTAGGTTTTCCCTTCCAAGCTGATTAGGGTTTCAAGCCGATTAGGGTTTCAAGTTCATATTATCAAGAATCAAAGCCCTGATTCATAACTCCACACATATTAGGAGCATCAATGTATGCCTATTAAATGATTATCACACAAAGTATGATTTTCTCTCTCATCCTCACTAGGATATTGATTGCATCATACTTTATTAAGTTGGCTCAACCCTTTTTTTTCAAGGTACATTGGCCTACACTTATCAAAATGCATTAAACTCTTTACATATTAATGTATCATTTGACAAAACACACTTCATGTGTTACTCAATCAAGTATATCAGATTAGAGGTACTTACCTCCATATCAGGTAAGAGGTGTATGCTTGCTTACCATATCAGGCAAGAGGTGTATGCTTGCTTACCATATCGGGAAAGAGGTGTGTGCGCGCTTCACACCATATCATCCAAGAGGTGTATGTGTGTGTGTATCACACCATATCGTCCAAGAGATGCATGTTTGCTTTCCATATCGGGCAAGAGGTGTATGCTTTCTTTCCATATAGGGCAAAAGGTGTGTGCTTCCACCATATCGTTCAAGAGGTGTGTGCTTCCACCATATCGGGCAGGAGGTGTGTGCTTCCACCATATCAGGCAAGAGGTATGTGCTTCCATCAGATCAAGAAAGAGGTGTGTTCTTCCACCATATCAGGTATGATGTGTATGTGTGTGTGTGTCACACCATATCGTCTAAGAGGTGTGTGTGTGTATGTCACACCATATCATCCAAGAGGTGTGTGTGTGCTTCACACCATATTGGGTTTCATCATCATATCGGGTTGGGGTGCTTCAACCCGATATCAGTTTGTGCCATGATGATGTCATCATCATAAAGCTCTAGACTTTCGTTCCTTACTATCCTAGTTCATGGACAACAATCCTATGCAACTATTAGAACTCATGGATTCAATAATTATTCAAGAAAACTCAAAATTGAAAGTAGATCATCAAGTATAGCAAGATTGAAGGTGAATAATAACATGATTAGGTTCAAGTTATATAACCCACCTCAAGAACAACTTCAAAGCTCCAAGATCCAAAGCTTCACATTCCCAAGGTTGAATATGAACTTATAAAAGATCCAGGACTTGTTTACAACTCCTCTATATGCAAAGAATCCATAGATAAGAGCTTGGTGAAGAAGAAAAGAAAGGAAGAATCACATCCCGAGATTTGCGCTTCAACTAAGGTTGAAGATGACCATGGCTTCACCTTAAGCTTAAGGCTCAAGCTCCTCCTTTCTACTCAACTACTAAGCATGATATGTAAGAGAAAGAGGGTTGTAGGATTTGAAAAGTTTCACTAGTATGTGAAAGGAGTGGTATATATAATTGAGGTTCATGAGAGAGAGTGTATAAGCGGTGTCATCACCTTATACTACTAGGTGACACATGTCCATGCATGGGTTGACACGTGTCCATGCATGCACGCGTATTTATCTTGAAATGAACAAATCTTGAGGATAAGCTAGGGATAAGATTTTGTCCATTAGTTATCTTGTTGAGCAAGATATTTAAACTCAACATTACTTTATTCACAAACTGATACAACTTTTCCAAGGAAAGTTGTAAACTGATATCCATCACCCTCTTAAGGCACTTAATCGTCATGGCCTTTACCAAGAGTTGACAAAATTATATGGGACCTCCTATATGGCTCTTTGGCCGATAGGCACTCCCATATGAGCTCTACAACTCAATTAGGGTTTCAACTATACAACTCTTCTTGGTCTTTTTATCACCAAGAATATTATCACTCAAAAATGATTCAAACATGGTGCTTCTTTCTTTATCTCTCCTCTATATGATGCTAAGAGAGAGTAGGGACACTCTAGAGGCAGTAATTTGCATATAAACCTTACATTTTGGGTAAATTGCAAATTGCACCAAAACTGGTACACAAGGCACAGACATTATTCAAACAAGCTCCAACTTAGAACTTGGGCTTTCCACAAGCCACCCCTTAGCATCATTCTCTCTTTTATGATGCTAAAGCACTTGAAGCATGTTCAAAATGTGACATATTTCAATATAACCCCTCATTTTGGGTAAATTGCAAATTACACCCAAACTATCATATAATGCACAAATAGTTTGCAAATAAGCTCAAACTTGAAATTTAAACTTTCCTTGAGTCTTAATTACTTTTCAAAAGAATAAAAAAAGTTTATAAATAAGTTACTTAAGCAAAACTTCGAGGTTTATGCCATAACCTAGGTCAGGGATGTTACAATAGACTTGGTGACTTTTGACAATAGAATCTAAAACAATCAAGTACAACCAAATACAAGATTTCAAAGAACATGTAACCCTTTTACAACTTCTTTAAAGGACAAACTAGAAAGGATATAAGATTATGAAGAAAATATAAAGCCATAGATCATCCAACACTTCCGATCTTGGAAAACAACTCTATATTGAGTAAGATAAACTACATCTCTCGTAATAAAGGGCTATCATTTTCATCAACAATCTAAGTGTTATTGGATCAAATGTGAAGATAGAAACACTAAATTATTTTTTACAAGAGTACTCCTTTGTTACAGTAACAAATACATTAAGTTGTTTGATGTTAAGAAAAAATGGTGAATATTGTGTATACATATGAGATATTAATATAAATATCGAACGTACAAATAATTTTCCTTCATAGTCTAAACTAATGCTGTTTCACTATTGACTATGACCACACCCAATTATGTTCTTGGATGTTGGTGAAATCAAAAGAAAGTTTGGTGAGAGTTTGAAAATAAGAGAATTGTCCATTTCCACTAATAATCTCCAAGATGACCTTCATCATGGAAGATCCTCTCATTACTTAGTGCTAAGCAAGGGAAGAATTAATGATGGATGGGATTATCGATGAACAAGAGATGGCTAATATTTTAGTTACTATTATGAAACTAAATTTGATTCTTAAACCTTTTATTGACATGGAAATGATTCTTTATGCAAAGTAAAAAGATTGCTGCAGTTGACGATATTCATTCTGGATCCTCCCTAATGGAAAGATGGATATACTAATGTATTTATCCCAAAAAGTTATATAATCAATATTGTCTTTGGGAAACATGACAATAGTGGGGGTTTTTCAAATGAAATTCAACTTTATCAACATAATACCTTTAGTTGGGTATTTCAAGGTCTTTTGTTCTAGCCACATATATTTGTGTTTGAGTGTGGATTATTTCATGAATAAGGAAAATTGTAGTGAATTGACACCTCTTAATGAAGCTAACTTGTCTAGAGGAAATGGCAAGTACCATAATATAATAGATTTATATGCATAATGATATTTACCATCACCTTAAATATGATATGCTAGAGGTTGTTGGGCCTTAGTGGCTTCATGTTTATAACTTATCATCATTGGGGTTGAAAAGAACTAAACTATTTTTGTAGTGTTGTAGTTGTTGCTAATACTAAAGTTTTGGCACCCTTGAAGAATATAGAATCTCCAACCCAGCTCACACTTTTCCTAGTAGAAGAGTGTGCAAGCCACATGAGGTTGATGCTTCTAGTGGTCCCATCAATGAGTGATAGGTATACCTTATCCATAATGGTATAGAAAGAACTAACGTACAAATTTTTGCATAGAATACGCTTTTTCATTAAAAGACTATAGCGCTAAAAATATTTTAGTTATTGTGTTAGCCTATTTATACGTGTTACTTTTTGAAGAATAGTAATTCCTATATGTTCTTTTAACTTGTTTGCAAGTGAAGAGCGAGAGCACAATAAAAACTCCAGCATTACTTTTAATACATAAACGATTGGATTAAGATTTTGATTAACCACCGGTTATAGTTTGTAGCTTGACGACCAAAACATAGTATCCACTCCCTTTCAGATCCTCTTTCTAGATGTGCAAAAAGATTCTCAACCAACGTTTTCAGTTGGCGAGAGGAAGAGGTGCGTTGTTGATGAGGTAAGATCATTGATGATAACAATTAAAAATTATAGATGGATCAAGTGTATCATCAAAATTAAAGATGGATCAAGTCAAACTATTCTATCTGGGCATACTATAATCAGTTGCCAGCTCCCTCTTGCATATCGAGAAATAAATATACGGCCAACACGCAACCTAAATCAACGGGACAGTGACACCGCCACTCCAAGCCTAAAGCCTTGAGCCTCGGCCTCAGATCAGATGCGGCCAATTCCTTCCCTCGTGGTTTTCCACCGATTGCATTTGGAAATACGGTTTAAAATTAGAATTGTGGTCTCTCTCTCTCTCTCTCTCTCTCTCTCTCTCTCTCTCTCTCTCTCTCTCTCTCTCTCTCTCTCTCATACAAACTTATATTTATATGATCAGAATTAGTTAGATATATATGATGCTGGCCAGTCGTAAGCGGAGCAAAAAGCAAGTCACATGGCTAACAACCTTGCTCTTGGGCCCCACACATTTATGAGCCGGCGGGCCCACACGGTTTTGAACAGGCCCAGTAGTTGACTTGGCAGATCAATCTTCTTTCTACTTGGTAGGTACCCGTATCAGCATATCAGTCTCTTTATTTTATCGTTGTCGCTATTAGTTTATTTCTACACTATTATATTTACTGATCGAACAAGGTCTGTAGCGTGATTTGGCGCCACGTCGAATAGTTTACGTGAAGCCTATGCTGATTATACTAAACTGACGCATGGCTGTTGCTAGTCAAAGGAGAGAGGGCAAGTCGTGCTGTTTGTGATTCGGAATTAAATAGTGTTTGACAATAAACAAAGAGCAACGTAAAGATTACGTATGGGAGTTGCTGTCGACACAGCTGAAGCAGGTACGGAGATAAGAACGATAGGAGTCCACTCTTATCGTGCTTCGAGCTGGGGACCTTTTGTTAATTCGCATCTTTTTACAGCCAAGATGGTTTCATATATTAGCTATTGATGTATACGAGTGTCTACAAATAAAAGAGACAACTGAGTTGCACTTGTATCCGACATTATCGGTTACATCTCTGACGGTCCCAAGTGAACATTAGTCCGTGACGACTGACCAACTGAATGATTAATTTGCTGATATTAACTTAATTAATAACCCAAAGTGGTGATGGAAAATGAAATTATGGAAAAGTGTCGAATCTGCATAATTAAAGGCCTAACTTAGTAAAGTATGACGGAAAATTAAGCTAAATCAATGACATAAATATGACAGTTATGAGCTCCTCAATAATGGAATTCTTGACGGAAGAATGAATTTGTAGCTAGCTTTTCAAGAGATGAGCGTGATGGCTTTAAAGACACAATCCCATAGCCAATAGATGATCCTCTCACATCCAGTCAATTTCTTCAAACAATTGTTCGATAATGGTCACATATCGTCTTACACCTATGTATTTAGAATGAGACACCATATCTCACAACAAAATCCCTCCTAACAACAACCTACTGGACCCTTTCATGGCCCCAGTAATCAGATCTACTATGACTAGCCTTGGCATCAACAAAATACATGGACCTGATGGCTTTAGCATGATCTTCAATAGTTCCACATGGGAACACATTAAAAATGAGTTTCACAACATCTTGCACACTATTCATAGGTAATCACATATAACACAACACATCAAAATTCTTGACCAAACACACATTGTTCGGATTAAAGAAAGGCCAGCCCACATTCATTCATGATTTTAGACTTATCAAATCAAAATCTCATATAAAATCATAGCAAAACTTCTTAGTATGAGGATGAAACCTTACCTAGGACACATAGTTCAACAAATACAATCTGCTTTTCTATCTGATACATGTATTCGAGATGTATACATTACTGCCCTAGATACTATCCACATATGTCATATACATAATACCCCACTCCTCACCCTCAAATTTGATCTTGAGAAAGTTTTCAACAACATAACTTGGTCCTTTCTTCTCAAGTGCATGCATGGCTACGGTTTCCCCGACTTATGGGTCGAATGGATGCATTCCTGCATCAGTACTATGATTTTTATATTATCATCAACAGAGCTACCTTTAGCTATTTCAAAAACTCTAATGGCCTTAGGCAAGGAGATCCCTTCTCTCCATATATCTTTATCATTATCACATCCATTCTTGACCATTTCATTCAATTGGACACTATAAATAAACTAATTGATAGACCCCATGGATGTCTTAATAACATTATTCAGTATGTGAATGATGATATCATCTTCATCAAACCAGGTTATCGATAGGTTATTAGCATCATCCACATCCTGGGTAGTTTCTCACATTTTTCAGGGCTCAAGATTAACTTCCACAAATCCAACAACATTGGTACACATGTTTCATCCATTGATATGGAAAAATTCCAAACCCTCCTAAAATGCAATATTGAGAAATACCTTATATGATACCTTGGTCTACCCCCCCTCGCCATGTCACATTCATGTGACTGAATGAAACCTTATCATTGAGAAGTACCATAAATGTATCTCCTCATCAAAATCCCATTATCTCTCTCTTGCTGGTAGGATGACTCTACTTAATGCCATTCTCACTCCTATCATTATGTACCATCTCTTTTTATCCCACCTCCCAAAGATGTTATCAAACATATTGACAAAATTAGGAGAAAATGGGACCAAAACCAGAGGAGCACACACCTTGTCAACTAAGATACCATATGTAGCCTAAAACAAATCGAATATTGGGGTATCATCAACCTAAATATCATGCATTATGTCTCATGCACAAGCTCACGAGATCCATATGCCAGAAGGAACAACATCTATGGGATGACATCATTATTGACCAATACTATTCCAAACATAACCCATGGGACAATATTTCATATAGGAAAGACTCATCACTATGAAAATTTATTGCCAAAACAATCTACATTAGCCGACATATCATCCACGCCCCTCCACACCACAGACTCAAGATATATTTTTGACTGGACCCATGGAAAATAGGAACGTCCCCCATCAACAATCTCACTAACCCCAACAATAATCCTACTACCATGGAATATGTTACTAATCAAAAAGCTATTGCTCTTCTTGGATCACGTAGACTAAACCACTTTAAGAACTTTTTATACAATCTCTTCACCACTTCTGACCTAGTGTGCATGATGACTCAACTGGAAATGGATACTAAAACTAGAGTGACATGGAAATGGGGACACAAATACACTACCAGAGATGCATACACAATTTACACCTACAGGGCTCACATGATTCCATATAAGAAAATATGGAATGTTCATTGCTCGGATGAAGTACACATCATTCTATGTCTCATATGGAATGACAGAAACCATATTGATGCATATTATAAGAGAATAAAATTCCAAAGTACATCTATTTGCCTTACATGTCGATATCAAGAAGAATTGAGTCAACACATTTTCTTCACGTCACATGGCTAGATGCACATAGACACACTTCAATAGTGCTACCACCATCAAGGCATGCACTAAACTCAACATGGGACATATATTTTGATATGAGATTATGAAAAACACTAGAGGGGGGTGAATAGGGTTTTAAAATAATTTTAACAATTATTTAAACTCAAACAACCAATCACAAAAATATTGAACAAGGAGACAAGGGTTTAGAGTGGTTCCTACCTTAGCAAATACTAAGGCAGTCAGTCCACTACCCGGTTGCTTACCCAACCGGGATTTGGAAAGAATTTAATTTAATTACCTCGCAAGGACTTTACATAAAATTACAATTCTCTCCCTAAACCCTTCAAGCAACCTTCACCTAGAAGTAATCGCACCAACCTTGAAGCAGCCTTCACCTAGAAGTAATTGCACCAACCTTGAAGCAGCCTTCCTCCTGAAGTAGCTTCCCGTTGCAATAGCCTTCTTGAAGTAGCTTCCCGTTGTAATAGCCTTCTTGAAGTAGCTTGAAGTCCACCTTCTCCTCCGAGAAGAACCTTCTCCAATCCGCAGCCTCCAACCCTAGGAGTAGCAAGGAGAAAACACAAGATAACAAGGAACAAGAAGGAAAAACAGAAATTACAATACCGTTGTAAGCACAAGGCTTGATTTGCCTATATCAAGCGTATTGATCTCCTAACCAATGTATGTAGAAGTGTAAGTGCTGTGGATAGGAGATGCTAGCCTATAGGACACGAAGTTAGAGCAAGTAGAGGAATCGCCAATGCAAGTGTTGCTCAATTTCTCAAAATAGATTGCCAATTGTAAGTGTATGCTCAAGTGTATCACAAGTGTAGCTTGGGTATGTTTAGGTGTCCTAAGGCATGTCCTATTTATAGAAATGGCCTACAAGTGCTTAAGGACGTTCTAGACACTTTCTAGGGGGTTCTAAGTGCTTAACTAGCCGTTAGGTACAAGTTAGGCGCATTAGCAACGGCTAGTTAATTAATTCTGCAGTTTCTGTCAGAGTTCATCTCGGTCGAAGAATTGTCGACCGAGATGCCTACTCGGTCGAAGTTTTGTCGACCGACAGGCACTCTGGATCAAGTGTTAGCAACGTTTAGCTCCAGCTGCCAACTACCTTCTTAGTTGTATCTAACGGCTACTTGGGTCATTCTCGGTCGAGAAGTTTATCGACCGAGAGTGTCTCGGTCGAGGAGTTTGTCGACCGAGATTGACCCTGTTTCAATGTTTCAATTTTAATGCATTGAGTGTGTGTATGAGTGTGCATAGGTGACACTGTTGAAGGGGATGACCTATCTAAGTGTAGTGATTGGCTAGGGAAGATCTAACGCTTGATTTACATGATGTCTAAGTACTTGTACATTATATACTTGTACAAGTTTACAATTGATTACATTTCATGAAATTTACAAGCATTCAAGCATATAGATTCCCTAGTACTTTGTCATCCACCTTATTCCTGCAACACTCAAGTAGCTCGTTAGATCGACAAGAATGAAATGTTTGTTATCATCAAAACAAAGGGATTATAATAATGTCAATTTAGCCAACAATCTCCCCCTTTTTGAAGATGACAAACATTTCTCAAATATAAAATAAAGGAAATATAAATCAAGTAAGTTTCATACCTGAAGTTTACCTTTTGTAGCCATTCTTGTTTTGCAAGTGAATGCTGGCCGTGATATTATGAAACTCATTTATGTTTTTGATTTGGATTTTATATTATTTCTCCCCCTTTGTCATTTCAAAAAGATATCCAATAAAATCATTTTATATGACTTATATTTCTCCCCCTTAATTTTATGCTATGCTCCCCCTTAAAGAAATATTCAATTTAAAAACAAGGGATTAATGCAAAGCAATTATTGTTAAATTTAGCCACAATTTATTTCTCACTCATTTGCAAAGGATGTTAAGCCTTGAAATGAAATGAGTTCCTTTTAAGATCATGGCATATGTGTATTGATTTATCATCCATTTTACAAGGGATGTTAAGCCCTGAAAATGAAATGAGAATCCTTTAAGCTTATAAGAAATATCTCTAACCAAACACACGGGATGTTAAGCCCTGATTTGTTTAGAGAATTCCATCAATAAGAAATATATATCATATTCATGTATTTTGTAGATTCCTTTATTTTTATAACTAAGATTAAAAATACTAAAGTCATAACAAGCTTCAAATGATATCTACAAAGTTTTGTAAGCTTCTTAATCAAAATAGTTTTTGTAAGCTCCCCCTTAATCTTATAATTTAAACATTTTAAGGATTCTAAGGTCACAAACAAGATTTGATTTTGACCTTTCATTGGAGCTTTATGTTTTGCAATGAACACATTTTGATTCAAGATACTAAGATTAAGTGCAGTAAAAAGATGTGCAAATAAGCATTATGTCAAGCTTATTTTAGGTCGCCCTTGACTACGACCATAGCGCCCCTTGGTCAAATTTTGATTTCAACCAAGAGGCAATTCCTGCAGATTTCCAATGTGAGCACTTATATGTGAAATATAATTTCTGTAGGTAGCTTAAAGAGATATCAGTTCTTTGAGTGAAACTTATTATGAATGATGTCCCTTAATATCAAGTCCTATCTCTTTTTGTGATCTTGTGTTCAGATTAATCATGTAATTTTTTCAAGAAAATATATAGTCTTGAAAGCAAGATTAATGTCTCAAGTTCTTAAAATACCAATAGAGAAATTTTATCATGTGTGTTTAATAAGCATTTACATTCTTGTTCTAAAGCAACATGTGAAATAGTGAACACATATGTATGATGATAGAACATTTGAATCATGAAATTCAATACAATGTTGCTATGTAGATATGTCAAGGAATACTTAGAATAAACCATGAAAACAATAATTTTCTTTGACTAAAGCAAATATGATTCATAACATAGATGAAAATATTCTCATATAAGTGTTCAAGATAATTGTTCATGCCTAACCAGCTTTTTCAACAAACAGTCTTCTTATAGCACAATTTTCATAAATTTCTATCTTAACTCATGATGGAAAACTTTAATATATTATGTTCCAGGAATGATTTCCAGAATTTATTCTTATTTTGCATGTAAAACAGTCATTAACAACAAATAGATAGCCACTTGATCAATCAAAAAATTATTCAGCAATTTTATTGCAGACTGAAATCAGTGACCTGCTCGGTCGAGGATTTCTCGACCGACTGACTGCTCGGTCGAAGATTTCTCGACCGATCAAGTTTCTGTATTGTTTTCAAAACTATTTATTGATTCCAAGTAAAATAAGATTATGCAAGTTAGAGCTCGATTGTGTTGAGATATGACATTTGTATATCAAGAATCAGTTTAGGTCAAATCTCAACTAGTCAAATTTAATCTTCTAAGTTTTAGGAACCCAAGCTAGATCATCATTCCTATTCTTGTATGGGCATGAAAAAGAGTAATGTCCAAGACGCAAACAATAATGACAACTAATAGAGTCAACTTCCTTTCTCTTTCTAGGAATTGTGTTCTTCGGTACAAACATAGTCTTAGTCTTGGATGCTTTAGCTCTTTTGGGTTGACTTCTCTTTGGATCATATCCTAATCCTCTTCTTCCAGTATAACTAGAGGAAATTTTCAGAATATTTCCAAGCATGTCATTTCCTCTTAACTCATTTACATTTCTTTGTAACTTAGCAATATCATCCATCTTCTTGTTTATATCTTTCTTTGCTTGATCTAAGTTAGAGATTAGAGAGTTTCTTTCTTTGACAACCTCATCATAATCTAAATGTGAACATAGAATAGGTTGTTTCTGAAGATCATTGACTTGAGTTTGCAAGTTTAACTTTTCTAAGGAAAGAAGATTGCAATTAGCTTCTACCGATTTTATCTTAAGATTATAATCTTCATTTTCCTTTTTGAGATTTTCATTTTCGGATACAAGAGCAAGAGGTTTAACATTTAAATCATCATTTACTTTATTTGATTTCTTAAGTTTCTTCTTGCACTCAATGTATTTCTCATGCGTATCTTGAAGACTAGCAATTAGATCTTCTTTTGGTAGATCATAAAGACTTACCTCTTCTTCGTCTTCATTTGTTGTAGCAATGAGGCATTCTACTTCTTCTTTTCCGTCATCACTATCATCACTTGAATCATCCCATGCAGCTTTATATGCTCTTTCTTTCTTTCTTTTTGTGAGATGATTTCTTCCCTTTCTTGAGTTTTGGACAATATCCTTTCATGTGTCCCTTTTTGCCACATTCAAAGCACCTGGAAGAAGAAACACTAGAAGTTTTATTAGTTTTAAAACTTTTATATTGCTTACCATTTACAATGAGAGTTTCTTCTTCACTATCATCTTCACTTGTGTCATGAGTGTCCTTGGTTGATGCTTTGAATGCAATGTCCTTCTTTTTGCCTTGTTGATGTTCATGTTCTCTTCTTTCTTCCTCTTCTAAAGTTGCCTCATGAGCTTCTAGATTGCCAATGAGTTGCTCCATTTTCATTTTAGTGAGATCATTAGCTTCTTCAATGGTTGTCACCTTGGGTTTGTATTTGGGAGGAAGTGATCGAAGTACCTTTGACACCTGATCTTCTTCAAGAACAGTTTTTCCTAAGGCATTCAAACCATTAACAATAGAAGAGAATTTTGCAAACATTTCACTAATGGATTCATTCGGATCCATACGAAAGTGTTCAAACTTCTGTTTAAGCATACTAATCTTAGAGTTCTTAACTTGAACCGTACCTTCATAGGTTATGGACAATCTATGCCATATTTCATAGGCTGTTTCACAATTTGATATTCTATTAAATTCTCCTACTGAAATTGAACAATAAAGAATACTTACAGCCTTTGCATTCATTTGAGCCGATTTTACCGTATTTGCATCCCACTCTGCATATTGCATTTGAGGAAGCTCGTATGGGGTTGAGACCATCCTCCATAAGTCCCAACTTATGCCTTGAAAGTAGAACTGCATCCTTCTCTTCCAATATGTGTAGTTTGTTCCATCAAACACTGGAGGCCTAGCAACAAATGTCCCTTCAAGGTTAAGGTTGTTGAGCACCCCGTCACCCATTCTTCAAGACCTTGTTAGGGTTCCTTGAAGCCTGCTCTGATACCAATTGAAAAATACTAGAGGGGGGTGAATAGGGTTTTAAAATAATTTTAACAATTATTTAAACTCAAACAACCAATCACAAAAATATTGAACAAGGAGACAAGGGTTTAGAGTGGTTCCTACCTTAGCAAATACTAAGGCAGTCAGTCCACTACCCGGTTGCTTACCCAACCGGGATTTGGAAAGAATTTAATTTTATTACCTCGCAAGGACTTTACATAAAATTACAATTCTCTCCCTAAACCCTTCAAGCAGCCTTCACCTAGAAGTAATCGCACCAACCTTGAAGCAGCCTTCACCTAGAAGTAATTGCACCAACCTTGAAGCAGCCTTCCTCCTGAAGTAGCTTCCCGTTGCAATAGCCTTCTTGAAGTAGCTTCCCATTGCGATAGCCTTCTTGAAGTAGCTTGAAGTCCACCTTCTCCTCTGAGAAGAACCTTCTCCAATCCGCAGCCTCCAACCCTAGGAGTAGCAAGGAGAAAACACAAGATAACAAGGAACAAGAAGGAAAAATAGAAATTACAATACCGTTGTAAGCACAAGGCTTGATTTGCCTATATCAAGCGTATTGATCTCCTAACCAATGTATGTAGAAGTGTAAGTGCTGTGGATAGGAGATGCTAGCCTATAGGACACGAAGTTAGAGCAAGTAGAGGAATCGCCAATGCAAGTGTTGCTCAATTTCTCAAAACAGATTGCCAATTGTAAGTGTATGCTCAAGTGTATCACAAGTGTAGCTTGGGTATGTTTAGGTGTCCTAAGGCATGTCCTATTTATAGAAATGGCCTACAAGTGCTTAAGGACGTTCTAGACACTTTCTAGGGGGTTCTAAGTGCTTAACTAGCCGTTAGGTACAAGTTAGGCGCATTAGCAACGGCTAGTTAATTAATTCTGCAGTTTCTGTCAGAGTTCATCTCGGTCGAAGAATTGTCGACCGAGATGCCTACTCGGTCGAAGTTTTTTCGACCGACAGGCACTCTGGATCAAGTGTTAGCAACGTTTAGCTCCAACTGCCAACTACCTTCTTAGTTGTATCTAACGGCTACTTGGGTCATTCTCGGTCGAGAAGTTTATCGACCGAGAGTGTCTCGGTCGAGGAGTTTGTCGACCGAGATTGACCCTGTTTCAATGTTTCAATTTTAATGCATTGAGTGTGTGTATGAGTGTGCATAGGTGACACTGTTGAAGGGGATGACCTATCTAAGTGTAGTGATTGGCTAGGGAAGATCTAACGCTTGATTTACATGATGTCTAAGTACTTGTACATTATATACTTGTACAAGTTTACAATTGATTACATTTCATGAAATTTACAAGCATTCAAGCATATAGATTCCCAAGTACTTTGTCATCCACCTTATTCCTGCAACACTCAAGTAGCTCGTTAGATCGACAAGAATGAAATGTTTGTTATCATCAAAACAAAGGGATTATAATAATGTCAATTTAGCCAACAGATTAGTCATCCTAGGGGAGCATATCACAACAAATCCGTTTTTGTTGTGATCATTTGGGTGATATGGGTTGAGATGAAAAAATGATTTCATGAGAATAACAACTCATCTCATGAACCACTGACCAGTCTGATTAACATCTCATATAAAATCATAGCAACATTTCTTAGTATGAGGGTGAAACCTTACCTAGGACACATAATTTATCAATCACAACGTGCTTTTTAACTAATACGTGTATTCAGGATGTATACATTACTTCCCTAGAGACTATCCACATATGTCATATATAAAATACCCCACTGCTCACCTCAAATTTGATTTTGAGAAAGCTTTTGACAAAATAAACTAGTATTGTCTTCTCAAGTGTCTACATGGTTATGATTTCCCCAACGAATGGATACATTCATGCATCAATACTAATGTTGTCTCTATTTCCATCGACGGAGCTACCTTTGGCTATTTCAAAAAACTCTAATGGCCTTTGGCAAGGAGATCCCCTCTCCATACATCTTTATCATTGTCACATCCATTCTTGATTAGTTCATTCAACTGGGCACTATAAATGGATTGATTGGTAGACCCCATGGATGTCTTACTATTAGTATGTAGATGATCATATCATCTTCATCAAACTAGATGAGCGACATGTTATTTATATCATTCACTTCCTAGGTATCTTCTCATATCTTTCAGGGCTCAAGATTAACTTCCACAAATCTACCATCATTGGTATATGCTTCATCCACTAATATGGAAAACTTCCAAACCCTCCTGAAATGCAATATTGAAGAATATCCTATCTGATACATTGGTCTACCCCTCTCACCCTATTAAATTCATGTGATTGAATGGAACCCTATCATCAAGAAGTACTAGAAATTTCTTTCCTCTTGAAAAAACTATTATCTCTCTCTTGTTGGATTGTTGACTCTACTTAATGCCTCTCTCGCTCCTATCATCATGTACCATCTCAGTTGTATCCCACTTCCCAGAGTTGTTATCAAATGTATTAACAAAATTAGGATGAATTGTATACGTGAACACAACTAGAGGAACACACACCTTGTCAACTGGAATACCATATGTAGCCCAAAATAGTTCGAAGGGTGGGGTATCATCAACCTACATATACATGCATTATGTCTCATGCACAAGCTCATGAGATCCATATGCCATAAAGAATAACATCTATGGTCTGACATCATTATTAACAAATACTATTCCAAACATAACCCATGGGACAATATTTCATATTGTGAAGCCTCGCCACTAGGAAAATGTATTGCCAAAATTACCAGTACATTAGCCAACATACCATTCACACCCCCCACATCACAGACTCAAGATACATTTTTGGCTGGACCCGTGGTGGAAAGCCCCCCATCAAAGATCTCACTAACCCCAACAATATCCCTACTTCCATGATATACATTATTACTCAAAAAGTTATTACACTTCTTGGATCACATAGATTAAACCACTTTAAGAACTTTTTATACAATCTCTTCACCAATTCTGACCTAGTGGACATGATGACTCAACTAGAAATGGATACTAGAATTGGAGTGACATGGAAATGGGGACACAAATACATTAGTAAAGAAACATACACATTGTACACCTACAAGGGTCACATGATTCAATACAAGAAAATATGGAATGTTCATTGCTTGGCTAAAGTACACATCATTCTATGGCTCCTATGGCATGACAAAAGCCCTACTATAAAAGAATATAATTCTGAGGTCCATCTATTTGCCTTATGTGTCGATCACAAGGAGAATTGAATCAATACATTTTATTCGCATGTCACATGGCCAGATACATATGGACACACTTCACTAGTGCTACCACCATCAAGGCATGCACTAGATTCAACATGGAATATATGTTTTTGTATGACATTTGTCATCCTAGAGGAGCATATCACAACAATCCATTTCTTCTGCAATCATTTGGATGATATGGGTCGAGATGAACAAACGATTTCATGAGAATAACAACTCATCTGGAGAACAATTGATCATGCTGACACAATATATATATGATGATTATCTTTTTGTATAGATTATAAAGGTATTATACATTTCCTGGCCATGAAGACCACTCCAGTTGTTGAAGGAAGTAACAATGGACAACATATCACTACTATGAAACAGATGCTAGAGGAAATGGATGAGAATTAGGATGCATATGTTTTATATCATCTTAATATGGGGCATGTTCTAAAGGAATCCCAACCCTACAACAGACATTTGCTTTCATTATTTTCTACTTTTATCTAGATATGTTGGGGTGAAAGCTCTAATAATCACTACCAACATCATATGGAACATATTTATGTACTATATATATATATATATATATATGTATGTATGTATGTATGTATAGAGTCAGGCTAGTGTACACTCGAGTGTACCGGAGGCACCGTACACCTCAGTCATTTTTGAAGATGCAATAATTTTTTGAAAAATTGAAACCATTGATCTTCTTAATTATCATAAGAACATACCATATAATAAATTTTAGCTCATTTGGACACTTATAGGTCGTGCATCTAAAGGAGGCAAAAATCATATATTTCAAATTAGTTTTGTGCGTTGATTTTGTTGTCTTTGGATGAGTGACTTACACTCACCCAAATAAGTTCAAATTTTATAGGTGACCTATTATTATTGTAACCATGAAGATCAATAGATTATATTTTGGAAAAACATGGTCTAGATAGGCAAACACCATTGGGGTGTACAGCGTGATCTGTACACTCAAGTGTATTCTAGCCTGACTCTCTCTCTCTCTCTCTCTATATATATATATATATATATATCAGATTGGTTATAAAAAAATGCACACATTTAGAATGGAGGATCGGTTATGTACTGAAACCAAATCAAGTGAAGTGGTTGCATTTTGAAATGTGAAGGATACCAATCCAACTTTCAATCCTAGATATAATTTTTATAGTAATAATGACTAATCTTGATCATGAAATTACTTAGATTTGATCCATTAACCCTGCAACTCATTTCTTGAGAGTAATTGCCTAAAAAATCATCTTCCTATGTGTTGAGAAATGCAATCAACATTATATATATACAAAAAAAGCCTTTTCAGCTTAACACATGTTATCCTTCATTTCCATTTCCTTGTTTCCCTCTTTTTTATGTATTATTCTTTTTAGTTATATCCTTTTGATTTTCCTTCAATTTTTTTCTTTCTAAATGTCTTATGTAGTAGATTCCTAGGATGACTATCAGATCAATCAAGATATGCCATTTGTTCTACTAGAGGATCCAAAGACCCCAATCTACAGACAAGGGGATGACCGTCCTTGGATGAGCTTCTCTTCCCTGGTGGTTGAAGCGATGTATGAGTCCCATAAGAGGTCTATCATCGTTTAAGTTATTGGGAAGGAGGAAATGATAGAGAAGATTTATGGGTGGATGTTGAGGACATGGAGAATCAAAGGAGAGTTGCAGCTATCCCCTTTGGTGGGTGGTCTATTCTTAGTCAGGTTTTTGATAGACGAGGACCACAACTCCTCCATCGATGAGGGATTGGGGTTCTTCAATCAACAACTTCTCTAACGAGGAAGTGGACTCCTGAGGTGGATGTCTGCAAGGCTTCTCTCACCTTCTCCCATACCAAAAGAGCCATTTCCATCATTGAATATGGCATTGCCACACCGAAGGTTATTGATTTCCTGACCAAGGGGAAACTTGCGGGAGCATCCCACCTCTTCATCGAGATTGAGGCATATAGGAAACCTCCTCATGTGGTAATGGTTGAGCTTTTTGTTGTCAAGTCATCAAAAATCAATGTTCTATATTACGTGCTATCAGACAGATGCGACGAGTGTAAAGGTTTGGGGCACAATACAGGGAACTGCCCTGGAGCCAAAATGGTTCACCTTGAACTCCCGATAGCGAGAAGGAATGATGCCAGTAGGAGACCAAAAAACCATAGGTCCAAGAGGAAGTCTTCTAGAAGCCCCCCCCTCCGTGACTCAGGCTATTGGAGTTTCTATAGCTTGGAATGAGGCCCTAGAGCCAGCTACGAGTGAGGGTCCCAAAGTTGAAGGAACTCCTCGTGAGGAAAATAGTACATTAGAGGTGTTGGTGCAAGGAGCGTCAGTAGACACGGGTGAGAACTCAAGGCCCATCGATACATAGAATGTTATGACCCACTCCAAAGTTAACTAGTAAGTTCAATGATCACATCATCATTAAGATGATTAAGTTAATTAAGCACAACACTTAGTGCATCATCAAGTTGAATAAGCTAAGTACTCATAGATGCAATTAGTGCTTTGATCATGTGTTACTAGTTAATTAGGATGATTTCTTGCTTTGAGGGTGTAGAGGACCTCGCGCTTGAAAATTTGTAAAAGAAATCGTGTTATTTGGACCTTTGAGTCAATAGTGACGACATCTTTATGTTTCTTTGGGCTTGAATGCAATTTTTCCAGAAATTAGCTATTTCTTTCCTTTTTCCCTTTCACCCTTATCTTCTTCACGCGATCGATTCACAGAGCAACCGACAGAGCAACGCCCCAAACCAGCGCCCGATCGCAGCAGCAGCCTAGGGGGCGGAATCGGCGGCCGTTTCTTGTGCTTCCACCTCCGATAGCTGCGCCCACTCTCCCTCTACCCTTCCTCCTTCCCCCTTTCACCTTTCCCTCACCCTAGCGGTGCCCAGAAGCAACCTAACCTGCTAGGGCGGCCGACCAGTTGCAGGTGCGGCGCCCAGCAGTGCTGCATCGACCAAGCAGCAGTGGCAACGGCCGACTAGGGCCTTGGGAGGGCCGTTTCGGTGGCGCCCAGCTACACATCTCCTTCCTCTACCTTTCCTTCACCTTCTCCAGCCCAAACATGCCCTAGGGGCGGCGCCCCAGCAAGCAGCAGTAGCTGCTGCAAGAAGCAACGACCAAGGGCATCTAGGGTGCGAATAGCTGCACCAAGCGTCGTCCTTGAGTTCAGCCTTGGTGCCTAAGCACGAATTTGTAGCCCCAACAGTGATCGACACCCAACCAAGCAGCTCGTCTCCTACCTGTGCGTGAGAAAGCAATCGCCTGTTCGTAGCACGTTTGTAACAGGGCAGTTCCAAGGTTGAAGACAACCTGCTGACGCCCAGAAACTGGCCTCTAAACGCATTTCAGGGTGTTTTCGAACGTCTGGAATCACAGTGAGGAGAATCTCACTCCCATTGGCACGATTTAACATTTCGGTTAAAAATAGTGTTATTCACGGATGTAAGAGTTTACACACTCCACTCCTAATTTGCACTTTTAATTTATTAACACTTGCTCGACGCTAATTAGTTGACTGATATGTGCGATGTGACACAGTGAAATTACTCGATTGATCGAAACCCAATTTACTCTGTTAACTGGACAATTTGGGTATAAACCCATGCTGCACAATTTTAATAATTCAATTGATGCACGATTATAAAGAAATGATGATGACATGAAAAATGTTCAAGAAAATCTAGTTGCACGCTCCCTACTATACTTAATGCGAGTAGTTTAATAACTATACAAATTGACATGATATCCAAAAAAATAATTGAAATTCTCAATTAATATTAATAACTTGTGCCATAATAAGTAATTAACCCTTAATTGGGTTAAGTGATGCACAACTCAGGGTTAGGGCTAATGTGCACATTTTTCAAGGAATTACAGACAATTTACAAGTGCTTCTGACGATTACTCATATATCGAGTAATTAACTCTTGTTAGTGTGTTACGATGTTCAATTGTATCATTTCAGCATATATGTGCCAAGTTGACATGAATTGTATTTATTTAAGAATTTTAGTTTGCATGCATGCATAATAATGTTGATTTCTCAGTAAATTTCAAGTGGACATGTATTTAGTTTATTTAAGAATTTGAAATCTACCTGCATGCTTAATATGTCGAATCTCTCAACATTGGCAATGCTTGAATAAACTGCTCTGTCAAATTTAGAATGATATTCATGTCGTGTTGTAAAGTTCAAGTAAATAGACTCGGTACCATAGAGATACCAAAGCCAAGAATATGCAAGAGAGAGAGAGATGCAATGTAGTAAGAGCTTTTCTAGAATAATAAAATAATAGACTTAAGGGCCCTGAACACCATAGAACCCCTATGTGAGGTCAACGCCTTAGGGGTGAAACAACCTAACCTGGCGGTGTGTCTATCTAGTATACGGGGGTCGGAGCATACCAACAGGTGGTACGGGGGACGAAGTCCTAGTGGAAGTCTCCTTAAATTATAGTTTACAATGTCCAACATTAACCAGAAGTCCTGGTGGCACTGGAGTACCTAAAAGCATGTCTAACATTAACCAGAAGTCCTTGTGGCATGAGAGTACATAAAAGCATGTCCAACATTAACCAGAAGTCCTGGTGGCATGGCTTGACTCTCCGCTTGTGTGCTCAGGTTAGAGAAGGAGTTCAGTTTATGGCACCATAGGAGTGTCGAGGCCAGAGAGACAGTTTTCCTATTGCAGACCAGGAGAGTAGTCAGCTAAGCCTTGTACGGTGGGATCATAGTTCACTACGAGTCTTCATATGTAGAGTGCACTGCATATGATCAGGCATAAGATAAAATATGTTCATATAGATTCACAGAGTTTCTATAAATTAAAGAGTTAAGAAAGATTTGAGTTTAGATTCGTATCAGTTGTTCTTTAAATGAAATGTTGATAATCCCTGTTATCTAATTGTTGATAATCCCTGTTATCTAATTGTAACTATAGTTTGTAGAAGTTGTTATTTTAATGAGATGTCATATTTCCTGATAATTAAACTATATTATTTTAGATCTTCTCAGTGTAGTATTTCTTGCATATTATTCCATAAAATAAACATAAATGAGTTATCCGCGTTGGTTGGGTGAAATTCTATTCACTGAGCCAGTAGCTCACCAACCTACTGAAGCATTTTTTAGGTCAGCGTCAGCACAAGGAAGCTGAAGGATCATATCACCTAAGTTCTTAGAAGGTAGTTCGTAGTTAGATAGAGGTCCCTTAGTCCTTTCCCCTCGGTCCTTGGATATGTGGTGTGGTAGAGAGAGAATGTAATGTAATATGTAGATTAGATTTCAGTTATCTGTTTGGGTTTACCTTATGCATGAACAATGTAATATGTCAAGTAAGTTTGGTTTTCTTCCAAGTATGGTAAATAGTAAGTTGCTTCCACAATTTAGTAAGATTCGGTGTTATTCAAGTCATAAAACTTACTTTAAGTTAATTTGAAGTGGTTAAGAAAAGAAAAAGTTAAGGGTGTTTTTGTATTACGTTGGATCCTTCCTATCATGCCCTAATCTCATGATTAGCGGTAAATGTGGGGTCGGGGCGTGTCAGCTTAATTTGGTATCATAGCCTAGGTTGAGTACATGGTTACTCTAAGTCAAGGTCAGGGGACGACAAGAGACCAATATGATTAGGACTTAGGTGTTTTCCTTCTAACTGCAATTTTCTAACAAGTAGTGTTCTGTTATACTATTGCAGATGGCAGGAAGAGGACGTGGTCACAAGGACCAAGCTGAGAGCTTAGGCTAAGCTGTCAGGGACCATTAGGATAGAAAGCTAGAGTTATAAGTGTGACAGATAGGAAGTGATGTGTCTATAGCTCTAGGAGGTCTGAGTATTTAGATACCCTGGCCAGGAATCTGAATACTTAGATTGACAAGTATCAAGCTACTTTGTCTATTCTTCTCTGAATGCCCTGGCCAGGTATGCAGAGGAAGGATGGGCTAGAGAGAAATCCTAGAAATCTTAGGGTCAGGAGACCGGAAAATAATGAAGGAATAAGAGATTAAACATAGGGTATGACACAATTCTTGCTTTTTATTGCTTATTTGATTAGAGATCACTAGAAATGCTCTTATATGTATGATTTAGATTTTTAGTTTATAGAACATATATGGTTCTTTATTATTGTTGTGTGTCATGAAGTGATTTATTTATTATTATTTATATTCTTTGTATCCAGTAGACTCTGGATAATTTAGACCCGCATTATAGTGAGAATGTACATACACTAAGATGTTGAAATATAAGGGAAATATTAGAATAGCTAAGAATCAGTTTGAATTGATATCTGAGATTCAACGATTGGGGCCTCATATGAGCAATCCTTAATTGGAAATAAAGGAACACGACATAAGATTTAGATTAAGTTTAATGATTAGTATTATATGAACTCTAAATATGAGATATGAGAAAAGTATGTAAGGGCTAATATAGTAAGAATCAATCATGAGAAATGGGTCATATAATTGAGTAAAATACTTTTATGTACTCCAAAGCAAAGGGAAAATAGAAGAAAAGAGTTAAGTATACAATAAGTACATAGAAACGAAGAGTCTTCAGGAGGGTTAAAGTAAAAAGAATTAGATGAACATGTAAATCATAAGACTAGGACAAGAAAATTAGTTGAATTAAAGATGAATGTTAGAAATGATGAGCTTGATTAAGGAATGAGGATTACATGACATAATTGAGAGCATGGAATGTATACCTTTATTATGAAGTTTAATACACTCATACATACTACCTTTGGATTCTAAGTCTCTATAGACTAACAAACTAGTTCCTAAAATAAGAACAAAGGTGCAGTTTAGAAAATGAATGAGTCATACAAAGGTAGACTATATTCAAGAAGGAAGAACTTGATTAAAAAAAGAAACTAAGTTTGACCCATGCATGAGCCGTTTGATTTAAAATAAAGGATATGTAATGTATTAAACATGAGGTGAAATTAGTAGAGAGAATATTGATTTAGAATTTCAACTTCACATTAGTAGAAGGATAAATAGAAATATATGCAACATTGTATACATGATCATACACATGAATAAGCAACATGATTGGAAAAAAAAATTATAAGTTAAAGATGACAGGTGGAAGAGTAGTATATGGTAAGAGGATTATGGGTATAAGGAATGGTTTGAAGCATGATGGAGTAATATAGATTATAAAAGAAAGATGGTACTATGAGGTTATGTATAGACTACAGACAGTTGAATAAGATCACTATCAAGAATAAGTACCCGTTGTCAAGGATAGATGATATGTTTGATCAGTTGTGTGAAGCGACGATCTTTTCTAAGATAGATCTGAGATCGAGATATCATCAGTTGAGGATAAAGGCTTCAGATATTCCTAAGTCAGCTTTCAATACAAGATACGAGCATTATGAGTTTCTGGTCATGTCGTTTGGACTAACTAATGCCCCATCAGCTTT
Organism: Alisma plantago-aquatica; assembly: GCA_963693085.1. NCBI lineage: Eukaryota > Viridiplantae > Streptophyta > Magnoliopsida > Alismatales > Alismataceae > Alisma > Alisma plantago-aquatica. The sequence goes on from OY856411.1 coordinate 525,445,713, forward strand.
CATGGTATGATGAACCAGATTTTCAAGCCATTCTTGGATCAGTTCATAGTGGTTTTCATAGATGACATTTTGATCTACTCAAGAGATGATGAGCAGCATGAGAAGCATCTGAGGATAGCGTTACAGTTGTTGAGACAACACCAGTTATATGCTAAGTTCAGTAAGTGTGAGTTCTGGTTAGCTGAGGGGTCTTTTCTTCGACATGTCATCTCAGGAGATGGAGTAAGTGTTGACCCTAAGAAAGTCAAGTTTTTTCTACAGTGGGAGCAGCCTAAGACTCCTAATGAGATCAGAAGCTTCTTAGGATTGGTAGGTTACTACAGGAGGTTCATCCAGAAATTTAGTGTTGTAGCATCACCTCTGACACACTTAACGAGAAAGAATTCATTGTTTTTCTGGTCAGACAATTGTGAGAAGAGTTTTTAGATCTTGAAGAAGAGGTTGACTACAGCACCGGTGTTGATCCTGCCTGAGGCAGATAAGGGCTACACAATGTTTTGTGATGCTTCCAGGAGAGGTTTAGGTTGTGTGTTGATACAGGAAGGCAAAGTAGTAGCTTATGCATCTAGACAATTTAAGAAGAATGAGGAGAATTACCCAATACATGATTTGGAGTTAGATACTGTAGTTCATGCCCTTAATACACATCGACACTATCTTTATGGTGAGGCATGTCAGGTGTTTACGGATCATAAGAGTTTGAAATATATTTTCACCCAAAAAGATCTGAATCTCAGACAACGAAGATGGTTAGAATTGATCAAGGATTATGATGTGATGATAGATTATCATCCTGGAAAAATGAATGTAGTAGCAGATGCCCTCAGTAGGAAGTCAAGTTCAACAACTGATGCATTCTCTATGGCATGTTTCAAGAGAGACCTGCTAGTAGAGATGCAGAAGTTGAACTTAGACTTAGGGGTAACAGAGCAGAGTGGTTTGATTGCACAGATGCAAGTCAAGCCTACTTTTTATGATCAGATCAAGGAACTTCAGCAGAGTGATAGTGAGTTACAACAGATCATGCAGGACATGACAAAGGGAAAAAACCAGAGTTCAGGTTTTCAGATGATGGTTTGTTATATCAGCATGACATGTTGTGTGTACCTAGAGATAGTGATTTAAAAGAATAGATTCTTGAGGAAGCACATGCATCGATGTACGCTATGCATCCAGGTAACACTAAGATGTACAGGAATCTCAAGGAGTTGTAATGGTGGCCAGGTATTAAAAAGGATGTAGCTGAGTACGTGGCTAGATGGAGTGTGTGCCAGCAGGTTAAAGCTGAGCATCAGAAACCTGCAGGTACTTTGCAATCTCTTCCTATACCAGAGTGGAAGTGGGAACATATCACAATGGATTTTGTGGTAGGGTTGCCCAGGACACTTAGAGGTTGTGACTCGATATGGGTGATTGTGGATAGACTGACTAAGTCTGCTCACTTTCTTCCTGTTAAGTCACCCTTTGATGTCCCAAAGTTGTCTAAGATATACATGGATGAGATAGTCAAGTTGCACGGTATCTCAGTTTCTATAATATCTGATAGAGATCCTAAGTTCACATCCAGGTTTTGGAATCAGTTGCATCATGCTTTAGGCATAAAGTTGAGGTTTAGTATAGATTTTCACCCGCAGACGGATAGTCAGTCAGAGAGGACCATTCAGACTCTTGAGGACATGCTGAGAGCATGCATGTGTCCTACATTTCAGTGGAAGTTGGGAAGAACACTTGAGCCTTATAAAGTTTGCATACAACAATAGTCACCATTCCAGTCTTGGTATGGCCCCGTATGAAGCTCTGTATGGCAGAAAGTGTAGATCACCTGTTTGTTGGTACTAGGTGGGTGAAAAAGAGATTCTTGGACCAGAGATAGTGAATTTGAATACTTAAAAGATTATAGTGATCAGAGAATAGTTGAAAGCTACACATGACAGGCAAAAAAGTTACACTGAGAAAAGATGTAGACCTCTTGAGTTTGAGGTTGTTGATGAAGTGTATCTGAAGGTTTCACCATGGAAAGGGGTGTTGAGGTTTGGCAAGAGAGGCAAACTGACTCCTAGGTTTATGAGCCCATATCCTGTCGTTGAGAGGATTGGACCTGTAGCCTACAGGTTGGATTTGCCATCTGAGTTGGCTAATTTACATGATGTGTTTCATGTATCGATGTTGAAGAAGTGTTACCTTGGTACAGAGAAGATAGTGGACACAAAACCTACACATCTTAGAGAAGATGTGTCCTATGTTGAAAGACCTATTCAGATAGTTGATTAGAGGATCAAGAAATTCAAGAATCATGAGATACTATTAGTGAAGGTTTTATGGATGAACCATAACCTAGAGGAAGCCACATGGGAGCTTGAGTCTGAGATGCGTAACAAGTTTCTTTTTCTCTTTTAGGAATGTTGGGAAGAAATTCTTATAAGGAAGGGATATTGTTATGACCCACTCCAAAGTTAACTAGTAAGTTCAATGATCACAACATCATTAAGATGATTAAGTTAATTAAGCACAATGCTTAGTGCATCATCAAGTTAAATAAGTTAAGTTAAGTACTCATAGATTCAATTAGTGTTTTGATCATGTGTTACTATTAATTAGGATGATTTCTTGCTTTGAGGGTGTAGAGGACCTCGTGCTTGAAAAGTTGCAAAAGAAATCGTGTTATTTGGACCTTTGAGTCAATAGTTATGAAATTTTTATGTTTATTTGGGCTTGAATGCAATTTTTCTAGAAATTTGCTATTTCTTTCCTTTTTACCTTTCACCCTTATCTTCTTCACGTGATCGATTCACAGAGCAACTGACAGAGCGACGCCCCAAACTAGCGCTCGATCGAAGCAGCAACCTAGGGGGAGGAATCAACGGCCGTTTCTTGTGCTTCCACCTCCGATAGATGCACCCACTCTTCCTCTACCCTTCCTCCTTCCTCCTTTCACCTTACCCTCTCCCTAGCAGTGCCCATCAGCAGCGTGACCTACTAGGGCGTCCGACCAGATGCAGGTGTGGTGCCCAGCAGCGCTGCGTCGACCAAGCAGCAGCGACGACGGCCGACTAGGGCCTTGGGAGGGTCGTTTTGGTGGCGCCCAGCTGCACATCTCCTTCCTCTACCTTTCCTTCACCTTCTCCGGCCCAAACATTCCCTAGGGGCGGTGCCCTAGCAAACAACAGTAGCTGCTGCAAGAAGCAACGACTAAGGGCATCTAGGGTGTGAATAGCATCACCAAGCATCGTCCTTGAGTTCAGCCTTGGTGCCTAAGCATGAATTTGTAGCCCCAACGACGATCAACACCCAACCAAGCAGCTCGTCTCCTACCTATGCATGAGAAATCAATAGCATGTTTGTAGCACATTTGTAACAGGGCAGTTCCAAGGTTGAAGACAACATGCTAACGCCCAGAAACTGGCCTCTAGACGCGTTTTATGGTGTTTTCAGACGTCTCGAATCACAGTGAGTAGAATCTCACTCCCATTTGCATGATTTAACTTGAATAATTGGACATTTTGGTTAAAAATAGTGTTATTCATAGATGTCAGTGTTTACACAGGTGTCGGGCAGCGCCGACACCGCTCGACTCCTAATTTGCACGTTTAAATTATTAACGCTTGCTCGAAGCTAATTAGTTGACTGATATGTACAATGTGATTTAGTGAAATTACACGATTGATCGAAACCCAATTTACTATGTTAAATGTTGAAACCAGTAGTGCACGACCAGTAACTAGGCAGTTTGGGTATAAACCCAGGCTGCATGATTTTAGTAATTCAATTGATGCACGATTACAAAGAAATGATGATGACATGAAAAACGTTCAAGAAAACCTAGTTGCATGCTCCCTACTATACTTAATGTGAGTAGTTTAATAACTATACAAGTTGACACGTTATCTAAAGAAATAATTGAAATTCTCAATTAATATTAATAACTCGTGCCATAATAAGTAATTAACCCTTAACTGGGTTAAGTGACACAACCCTCAGGGTTAGGGTTGATGTGCACATTTTTCGAGGAATTACAGACAATTTACAAGTGCTTCTGACGATTACTCATATATCGAGTAATTAAATCTTGTTAGTGTGTTACGATATTCAATTATATGATTTCAGCGTATATGTGCCAAGTTGACATGAATTCTATTTATTTAATAATTTTAGTCTGCCTGCATGCATAATAATGTTGATTTCTCAGTAAATTTCAAGTGGACATGTATTTAGTTTATTTAAGAATTTGAAATCTGCCTTCATGCTTAATATGTCGAATCTCTCAGCATTGGCAATGCTTGAATAAACTGCTCTGTCAAATTTAGAATGATATTCATGTCGTGTTGTAAATTTTAAGTAAATAGACTCGCTACAGTAGAGATACCAAAGCCAAGAATATGTAAGAGAGAGATGCAATGTAGTAAGAGATTTTCTAGAATAATAAAATAATAGACTCAAGGGCCCTGAACACCATAGAACCCCTATGTGAGGTTTGTGCCTTAGGGGTGAAACGACCTACCCTGGCGGTGCGTCCAGTATACGGGGGTCGGAGCGTACCAACAGGTGGTACGGGGGATGAAGCCCTAGTGGAAATATCCTTAAATTATAGTTTACAATGTCCAACATTAACCAGAAGTCCTGGTGGCAATGGAGTACAGAAAAGTGTGTCCAACATTAACCAGAAGTCCTGGTGGCACGAGAGTATAGAAAATCATGTCCAACATTAACCAGAGGTCCTGGTGGCATGGCTTGACTCCCCGCCTGTGTGCTTAGGTTAGAGGAGGAGTCCAGTTTATGACACCATAGGAGTGCCGAGGCCAGAGAGCCAGTTTCCTTGTTGCAGACCAGGAGAGTAGTCAGACTTAGCTATCCCGGATTGTCAGCTAAGCCTTGTACGGTGGGATCATTGTTCTCTACGAGTCTTCATATGTAGAGTACACTGCATATGATCAGGGCATAAGATAAAATATGTTCATATAGATTCACAAAGTTTCTATAAATTAAAGAGTTAAGAAAGATTTGAGTTTATATTCGTATCAGTTGTTCTTTAAATGAAATGTTGATAATTCCTGTTATCTAATTGTAATTATAGTTTGTAGCAGTTGTTATTTTAATGAGATGTCATATTTCTTGATATTTAAACTATATTAATTTAGATCTGCTCAATGTAGTATTTCTTGCATATTATTCCATAAAATAAACATAAATGAGTTATCTGCGTTGGTTGGGTGAAATTCTATTCACTGAGCCAGTAGCTCACCAACCTACTGAAACATTTTTCAGGTCAGCGTCAGCACAAGGAAGCTGAAGGATCATATCACCCAAGTTCTTAGAAGGTAGTTTGTAGTTAGATAGAGGTCTCTTAGTCCTTTCCCCTTGGTCCTTGGGCATGTGGTGTGGTAGAGAGAGAATGTAATGTAATATGTAGATTAGATTTTAGTTATCTATTTGGGTTTACCTTATGCATGAATAATGTAATATGTCAAGTAAGTTTGGTTTTCTTCCAAGTATGGTAAATAGTAAGTTGCTTCCATATTTTAGTAAGATTCGGTATTATTCAAGTCATAAGACTTCCTTTAAGTTAATTTTAAGTGGTTAAGAAAAGAAAAAGTTAGGGGTGTTTTGTATTACGTTGGATCCTTCCTGTCATGCCCTAATCTCATGATTAGCAGTAAATGTGGGGTCGGGGTGTGTCATAGAAGGTGCTTGAGGTTTTTCCTAAGAGAGTGCAGGATATTGAGGGGCAATTTCTAGTTGTCGTAAATGGCACCAAGAAGCATACCACCCCTCACAACAAGGGCAAACAAAAGGAACCCATCTTGGAATCCTCCAACTAGTTTCATCTTTTGGAGGAATTGGAGGATAAAGGCATGGAGGAATAAGAGGCTTCTATGAGCAGACATCTTACTTCTCCTAGTAGGACCAGAAGAGGTAGGACTACTCCATGAAAGGGTGGCTAGAGCAGGAGGTTTTAATGTGCATCTTCTTTTGGAACTTGTGGGGTGCCTCTCGACCCAGAAAGCAAAGGAAAATTAGAGAGATCATTAACAAAGTCAAAGCTACACTGGTGGTGTATCTAGAGATGAGAATAAGAAGAGAAGTGGCGGATAAGATGGGTGGCCTTGTCCCCATGGGTGGGAGTTTGTATCCAATCTTAACCAGCTTGAAGGCGACAAGATTGCTATTGGTTGGAATCCTTAGGTTTGGGATGTGTAGGGTATCTTCCAGATGGACCAGATGATGATGGTGAGCCGCATCAATCATGGGGGGTTGCACATCTTTGTGTCAGTGGTGTGTGGGCATAATTTTGACAACTGCTGATGCATATTGTGGGTGGTTATGGGGGAGGCGAATCAAAGGGATCTTCCCCAGATATTCATTGGGGACTTCAACAATATCAAGAAGACTGGCAAGAAGAAAGGCGGGCTTCTGATTCTCGACTCATGTCTAGATCACCTCAATGATGTTGTGAATGTGGTGAACCTTGTTGAACTTAACATGAATGGAGGCATAGTGACTTGGCTCAACGAACAAGAAGTTAGCAGTAGAATCGCTAGTCATATGGACTGAGCTCTCATCAATGAAGCTTGTCTCAATGTGTTTACACAAGCATGTATATAGCTTGGAGGCCATCCCAATGGTTATAATGTCTAGCTTCAGGTGCAACTACCACAAGGTGTATGTAAAAAGAAACCATTCATGTTCTTCAATGGGTGGATGGAATGGCTGAGTTGCACAAAAACCGTTGTTGAGACTTGGGAGGAGGGAATTCTGGGCAATCCCCAATTTATGATGGATGAGAAGATGAAAAGAACCAAGATGGCTCTTAAAGAGTAGGTGATAGGTTTGACTAACATCAAGAATCTCATGTCCAATGTGAAGGAGGCGCACACACATGCAACCAAGAAGCTTAGAGGTGACCCCTTGAATAGCCAATTGATTTTGGTGAAAGACAATACCTCTAAAAGGCTTTTACAACTTGAAAAGGCTGAGGAGCTATGCTTGTGGCAAAGGATCAGATTGAAGTGGATCAAAGATGGAGATAGGAACACTCACACACATCATGCCCAGTAAAAGGAAATGTGATGAAGGACTTTATACATACCCTTTACAGACTAGATGGATCTTCTACTAGTTCCATGAGGAAGTGGTTGCAAAAGTTGTCCTATTCTACTCCAATCTCTACAACTTTGATGTAGAGGACCTTATGCATCAGTTTACCCTTCCTCCATGCTTAGTCACTGATCATATGAATAGACAGTTGTGTGGTCCACCTTTAGAGGAGGAAATTAAAAGTTCCTTGTTCTCCACTGGAACCTCAAAGGCTCCGGGCCCCAATGGATTCAATGCCTTCTTTTTCCAAAGGATGTGAGGGTGGTGCAAGAGGATTTATGTAATGTTGTGAGGTGTTTTTTGGTTGGGGGTGGGGGTAAAATGGTGAGAAGCATCAACCATGCCTTCCTCAGGTTGATACCAAAGAAAAGTATAGTACACTCTATTTTAGATCTAAGGCATATTGCTTGTTGCATAGTTGTGTACAAAGTTATTTCCAAACTGTTGGATAAAAGACTGATAAGGATCCTCCTGGATGTTGTGTCCCCAGCTCAATTTTTTTTGTTAAGGGGAGAAGCTTGTCTTACAATACTTTACTGGCGTCTGTATTTCTCTTGGGATTTGATACGAAGATTAGTTCTTGTAAAGCTTCTGTCAAATTTATCATCGCGAAGGAGTATGATCTTGTCAGGTGGGATGTCCTCAAGCACATCATGATGGATTTGGGCTTCTCCATGAGGTGGATTGATCTGATCATGGAATATGTTTCTTCTACCTCTTTCTCAGTGCTTGTTAATTGTAAGGACCCTGACCTGCGTTTAGGGTTTACCTTGTTTGTTTCGCTTGACCTTGATGCTTTAGTGCTTGCTAATCACCTTTGGTGGTGATTAGGGTTTTGTTGTGCTTTGTTGAGAGTTGAGGGGGCTACTTGCAAATCACCCAAGTTTAGAGTTTTGTGTGCAAGTTTACCATCTTGTGAGCCGTTTCCCTCTCTTTGCTTCCTCTAGGGTTGAGAGGAAGGCTTGGGCTTGTTGTTTGAGTTCTTTGGGCCTGAGTTGAGCTTGTTTGGGCCCTGATGTGCTTTGTTTGGGCTTGGTTGAGCCTTGTGTCGGCCAAAGCTTGCCTTGTGTCATCCAAGGTGAGTTTGTGTCGACCTAGGGTGAGTGTGTGTCGTCCAAGGAAGCTTTGTGTCGTCCAGCACAGTGGTGTGTCGCCCAATAGCTTGTTTGTGTCGCCCAGCAGGAGTTGTTGCTTGTGTCGCCCATGTTGGTTGACCTTGGTTGGTGACACTTGGTGCCTAGCTTGGACAAGTGTCTCTTGGTGTGCTAATGTGTTGGCTTGAACCCTAGGACAAGTGTCCCTTGGGTGGACGACACTTAGCATGGTTGTACCTTGGTTTCTCCTCCCCTTCTTCCTATATAAGTGGCTCTTCTCCTTGCCTTAGTCTCCTTTGATCTTTTGGTCTCTCCTCCACCTTGAGTGCACGATATCCCTCTCCATCTTGCTTGTGTTGGCCGATACACTCCCTTGGAGTTGAAGTGGTGGACGATACACCTTCCTGGAGAAGCCTGGTGGACGATAGCTTTGGACCTTGGAGTGCTTCGGAGCTTGGAGCTTAAGGCGGGTTGCATAGTTTCTAACCCTAACTCTTTTACCTCTAGCTTTGATCTTGTTATATGTTAGTAGTCTAGCTTAGTTCCTTGCTTGTACATCCTGCTTATGTACCTTAGTGGCCGATATCCCTCTCTAGGGTTTAGGGTTCCTTGTATACCTTGCTTTTTAGGGTTTGTGCTCTTTGTGTTGGAGGTTGAAGATGACCCAGGGTTGGGCGATACCCCTTCCTTGTGGGTGTGTTGGGCGACACACTTGATCTTAAGTTGAACGATATGAGTAACCTTGGGTTGAGCAACACCTTTGTTCTTGTGTTGGCCGACATGGTCCCCTTTGTTCTTGTGTTGGCCGACATGGTGACCATGTTGGGTGACATGGCACCTTGGGTGGACGATAGGATGAGTCCTTGTGGGTGGCCGATACCCTTGCCCGTGTGTTGGACGATAGGGTGAGCTAGGGTTTGTTGGCCGATATGATGAGTACCTTGGAGATGAACGATACCCTTCCTCTTGTTGGCCGATATGGATGTCCTTGTGTTGGATGATAGAGTGGGTGCTCTTGTGTCGAGTTATCTCCTTGTCCATGTGATGGACGATAGGGTCATGTAGTGCCATGAGTGTTAGGGTTGGGCGATAAGCCTTGGGCCATGATGGGCGATACCCTAATGGCCGATAGCCCTAATGGACGACACCATGGTGGGCGATACCCTAATGGACGACACCATGGTGGGTGATGCCCTAATGGCCGACACCATGGTGGGCGATACCCTAATGGCCGATAGCCATGTTGGGCGATACCCTACCCTATGTGCAGGATGTGTGAGGGCCGATAGGATTAGTAGTGAGTGTTGGCCGATAGGGATAGTGTGGTAGTCGATACCCTTGTTGGGTGATAGGCTTTGGATGAGGGTTGTGAGGCTATAGTGAGGGTATGAGTTTCTTTGGTGACGGTCCCTCATGTGATGGAAGTGGTTAGCTATGCACCAATAAAATGATGGTGTTGTTTTTGATATCAAAAATGTAATATGTAGCCTTGCAAACAATAAGGATGCTAATGATAGTAATGTATATGATGTTAGCCCTCATGTAATTGATGCATGATGTGACCCTTATGCTTAATTGTTAATGATAAAGAAGATGATGATAACTACTCTAGTAGTTTGTTTAATGATAATAATGTTGGTAATAATGATGCTAAGTGACAGTTACATTAAAGGTTGCTTCATGATAAAGATGACAATAGTTGATGACATAGTAATGACCTTGTTAATGATAGTGTTGGTTCTGTAAACACAACATGATCTCTATATACCCTGATTGTTTGTACAATCTCGATATAAGGGTAAGTATCAGTATGGTTGTTTAATGATGTACTTAACATACTTGATTACCAAATAACTGCCATATTGATAAGAAGATTATCTTGAATGATATTTCATGATAGTGAGCATCTTCCTTATGTTGAATCTTCAATTATAGTACACCCTAACCTTGCAGGTGATGTTTTAGCCATAAGAAGGCTATGAAATTTATGAGTATCATTACTTGATAATTATCCTATGAGGCTGTATGTAGGATATGTTGGTCCCATGATGATGAGGTGAGCCTTAAGAGACAACGGCAGTGCATGATGAAGGGTTGAGACCCTGTGGTATGTGATGATCCTTGAGATGGATCTGGATGGTTGGCAAGAGGCCAAGTGATAACATGTGATGTTGGACCCTTAAGATGGATCAGGTTGATATGAATAGATCATAATATAATGTTCTTTACTTTATGTTATATCTTGCATGTTATACAACTTGGTTGAAGCAGAGTCAAGGATAAATACATAAAACAGTTGCCTTATAATGGGCTTTATATACCCAATCACCAGATAAAGTAAGGTTGACAAATGTAACATCTTGAATGTCATCTCATGTTAGTAAGTATAATCCTTATAACGAACTACGAATGTTGAATACACTAACCATGAAAGTGATGCTTAGCCATGAAAAAGGCTATGAGACATATGTGATGAATACATCACACTGATGATTACTCTTGCTAAATAGGTTACATTTATAATGTGTTCGTCCCATGATATTAATGTGAGTTCTGAGTAGCAGTGACGGTACTTGATGAGGGATTGAGATCCTAGGATATGTGATGGTCCTTGAAATGGATCTGGATGGTTGGCCAGAGGCCAAGTAATAACATGTGATGATGAATCCTTGAGATGAATCAGGTAGATGCGGTTACAATAATAGCATAAGGATTAAGTTTATATTTATTTATCTTCTGATATATCTTGCATAGATGCTAACTAATCTCAGTGAAATCATATCATGTAGTTGCCTTGATCATATATTCATCATAGCCTGTAGTTGATAATGGCAAAAAGGGTTTGCCTAAGAGTTAACCCGGAAAGCATATCGTTGAATAGGCGAGGGTGTTTCTAGCTTAAAAAGGAAGATGGTAAGAGTGCATCTACAGTTATAGACTCTAGGGTATGGAACTAGGTTATAACACTGCTATGTGATGAGCATGGTGAACAGGCCCATGGCTCAGGATACATGATGTGATGAGCATGGTGAACAGGCCCATGGCTCAGGATACGTGATGAGTTGATCATGGTGAACAGGCCCATGGCTCAGGTTATGTGAGGTGAGGAGCATGAATGCGTTCATGCCGTCATATAGTAGTTTCTGGGACAAAATACAGAACATTGGTTAAGGCCTCGTTTACGTGATTAATCTGTTCTATTTTAATTCCCAGGTTATGTGACAATATATCCTGATCTAATAATCATGTTACCTAGTGATATATCTTATCTTGTCAATCATGTCCCATCGAAAGGTATTTGGTTATATGCTCTTATACAACTGGTAAGCTTGTCGGTAAGAATAGCGTTACTTTATATAGACCATTCTTATTATTTCTATTATCAATTATCTGTTGTTATAGTTTATCCTGCCGAGGTTATGTAGTTGTGGTGGGGAGTTATGTTTCCCGCTGGGACAATGTTCGATTGTCTCACTCCGCTGGTTTTCAGGTGGCCGAGGTAGACGTGGTCGTGGTCGTGGTGTTGCGGCCGAGCAGCTTGAAGAGCAGTAGAAGGCAAGCGATGGATATGCTGCTGTTTTGGACATTTTGTAGTAGAGTCTAGAGTCATCCCTGTACTCTCAGGTCCTTGACAGTGTTTTGACGATGTTTTACGATAAACGATCGATGATGTTGGTATATCCTGCTGTTGGCCGGATGTGGGCCTTTCTGTATATGAACAGGTGGTGAACTCATGTGATAGATGAACAACTATTTCTGTAAGCTGTAGACACGCATCAGATCTCGTGTATGTATGCATATGACATGTTTCTGTGCAGGATGAGGACTGGAAAGTAATAGTTTCACAGTTTATCTGTTTCCCGCAATCAGTTTTAATTAACCCGTGTTTTCATAATCTGTGGTTATGGTGATTTCCGCACGTTTTCACATAACACCTCATTATCTGTATGATAATGGGATGTGTTGCCACAAGTTTGGTATCAGAGCTCTAGGTTCGCTGAGTCTACAGGGATTTAGGACTAGGTTGAGTCTGTTCTTATGAGTTTTCCAGGTCTTCTTATAGAATCTTCTGCCCTCAGCAGAAGAAAGGACAATATGTCTGGAAACCATGAAGAACATGCTCCTGAGCTTAGTGATGCTGCATCAGCTGATGGAGCAGAAGGACAGGCACATGAAGATCGGGTGCCTGAGGTTCCCCAATTTAACCCAACCATACTTGAACATCCTGCTTACCAACATCTTATGGGGCAGTTAATGGCTACGATGAATCTCATGGTTGAGCGGTTACCGGTGCCTCCTTCGCGAGCACAGGTTCCCCATGGAGAAGCATCGGGTATTGGGAAGACCTTCGAGTGTCTCCGCCGAGTTGGAGCTTTGGATTATGCAGGTACGGCTGATCCAACGGATGCAGATCTGTGGCTGACAAGTCTTGAGAAGGCTTTTCGGATCCTTGACATCCCCGAAGCAGACAAGGTAAAGCATGCGGTCTATCTCCTGAAAGGTAGTGCTGGTCATTGGTGGACCATCGAGGAAGAGAAGCGGCCAGGTGAGGTGATCTGTTGGGAAGTGTTCCGGTGCGAGTTCGTCAGCAGATACTTTCCAAAGACGTATCTGGATGAGAAGATTAGACAGTTTGAGAAGTTGCAACAAGGAACGATGAACATTACCGAGTATGAAGCCAAGTTCATGGACCTGTTGAGGTTTTGTCCTCATATGGCAGCGACAGATGAGGAGCGGATCAGACGCTTTGAGAAAGGTCTGAGTACTGAGTTGAAAACACCTGTTTCTGCGTTGGAAAACCGGGAACGGTTCGCTACGTTTGTGGAATCTGTTCGAAGGATTGAGGGGTCAGTACGGGAGAAGAGAGAATCCATGGCTCACCAAAGACCTGCTCAGTCTCAAGGACAGAGGTCTGGAAACTTCAAGAAGCCGAGATTTTCTACATCGCCAGTATCATCCAGATTCCATAACCAGACGCAAAGGACGATGAGTGGGGGTAGGGATCATAGTAACCTTCCAAGTGAAGCCCCCGACATAGCATCGACATCGGTAACTGGATCTCACAGACCCTATCTTGCACCCAGGATCTGTTACCGATGTAGACAACTGGGACATCTAGCAAAAGATTGTCCAGACGGGAACATGATGATGACACAACCCCAGGGGAAGAATCAGCAGGACCCTCAAAGGAGGCAGCTTCTTAGTAACGATCGAGGGCAGGGACAGACGTCCCCGACAGGTCAGATAAAATATATTCATTCTGATGTTCCATTTCCTGAGCCTGTGTGATAAAAATAAGAAAGTAGATGTTTTTGAACTTCTTTTAGCTAGTCCTATAAGGATACAAGTAAGAAGAAAATTCACATTTTTCTAAATATTCCTTAAAATGCTATGTAATCTCTCTTATCTGTGTGATAAAAGATGAGATATAGAAGTGATGCCTGAAAGAAAATCCAAGAATGAAAATCTCTGTGATAAGTGTAGGATAGAAATAAAGTGCATACTACCTAATCTCAGTACTTGTATACCCTGGCCCGGTATATGATTATTGTAGATAAGGCAAGTATGGAACTCTTAGATTGTTATCTTTCTGATTACTCTGATCAAGTAGTCATTTTGAGATAATCTAGAGACTATAATCCAATGAAGTGAGAAGAGCTAAGTGAACATTCTCAACTAGACGGGAAGAGCTGAGTGAACATTCCCAATTAAAGAGAAAAGCTAAGTGAACATTCCTAAGTGAGAAGAGCTAAGTGAACATTCTCAACTAGACGGGAAGAGCTGAGTGAACATTCCCAATTAAAGAGAAAAGCTAAGTGAACATTCCTAAGTGAGAAGATCTAAGTGAACATTCTCAACTAGACGGGAAGAGCTGAGTGAACATTCCCAATTAAAGAGAAGAGATAAGTGAACATTCTCCATTATATAGGAAGAGAGCTAAGTGAACATTCCTACACAGGGAGAGCTGTATGAACATTTCCAAATAAATAAGAAAAGTTGTGTGATCATTCCTACATGAGAAGAGTTGCGTGAACATTCCCAATATAGAGGAAGAAGCTAAGTGAGCATTCCAAACTAAATATAGTATAGCTGAATGAACCTTCTCAGACAAATAGAGGAGGCATAGTGGACATATGATGTAATACAGTTGATCAGAGTTTGGCAGCGAAGAGCGTGATGGGTTTCATGAGCCCGGGGAAGGACTAGTCTGTTATCGTAATAGGATAGTTGTCCCGAGTGTTGATAGGTTGAATCAGTGAGGTTTGTCAGTAAGTGAAGGCTGAACTTTAGAAGCCGGCAGGTACGTTGCAACCTTTTCCAATACCATTGTGGAAATGGGATCGTATGACCATGGGTTTCGTAGTTGGCCTACCCAAGACAACTAGAGAACATGATTCCATCTGGGTGATAGTGGACAGATTGATAGAGTCTGCCCACCCCTTACCTGTGGAGATGACATAAACAGCTGAGAAGCTCGTTAGAATGTATATGGATGGGATGATACGTTCGCATGATGTGTCAGCAATAATAAGTTTCGGACAGAGATCCTCAGTTCACGAGTCGTTTCTGGAATATACATCTTAGTTTAATAAGAGTTGGCCTACGGTGACAGTTTTTGGCAGAGCATCGACATGGCACCTTGTGAGACTCTGCATGGAAGAAAGTGCAGACCTTCTTTGAGTTGGGAAGAGTCCGGTGAGTGTCAGCCGTTAGGTCCTGAGCTAGTCCAGCTAACAATAGATAAGATCAAAGTGATATAGCAACAATCGAAAGTAGCACAGTACAGGTAGGAGTTTTATGCAAACAATCGCCGACGATCTTTGGAGTTCCAGGTAGGAGACAAATGTATCTTAAAGTCTTGCCGTGGAAAGGTGTGCTAAAGGTTTGGTCGGAAGGGTTAGATAGCTCCCAGATATATGGGGCCTTACTCAGTCATAACACGTGTTGGAAAAGTAGCTTATGAGTTAGAGTTGCTTACAGAGTTGCACAGGTTGAATCCAGTGCTTCCTGACAGTATGCGGAAGGGAAGTCATCCGGATTCAGGTACCGTGATGTAGTCAGTTGAGGTTGAGCTTGATGCAGATGTGACCTATGAGGAAGGTCATGTGGCAATCAAGAAGCTGAAGAGGAAGGATCTGGTTCTTGTGAAGGTTCTTTGGCAGCATCGTGGCATAGAGAAAGCCACGTGGGAGATTGAGGAAGAGATGAGGAGGAAGTATCCCTCACTTTTCTCTTCGGATTTCGGGGACGAAATCCCTTAAAGGGGGTTAGCTTGTAAGGACCCTGACTTGCGTTTAGGGTTTACCCTATTTGTTTCGCTTGACCTTGATGCTTTAGTGCTTGCTAATCACCTTTGGTGGTGATTAGGGTTTTGTTGTGCTTTGTTGAGAGTTGAGGGGGCTACTTGCAAATCACCCAAGTTTAGAGTTTTGTGTGCAAGTTTACCATCTTGTGAGCCGTTTCCCTCTCTTTGCTTCCTCTAGGGTTGAGAGGAAGGCTTGGGCTTGTTGTTTGAGTTCTTTGGGCCTGAGTTGAGCTTGTTTGGGCCCTGATGTGCTTTGTTTGGGCTTGGTTGAGCCTTGTGTCGGCCAAAGCTTGCCTTGTGTCATCCAAGGTGAGTTTGTGTCGACCTAGGGTGAGTGTGTGTCGTCCAAGGAAGCTTTGTGTCGTCCAGCACAGTGGTGTGTCGCCCAATAGCTTGTTTGTGTCGCCCAGCAGGAGTTGTTGCTTGTGTCGCCCATGTTGGTTGACCTTGGTTGGTGACACTTGGTGCCTAGCTTGGACAAGTGTCTCTTGGTGTGCTAATGTGTTGGCTTGAACCCTAGGACAAGTGTCCCTTGGGTGGACGACACTTAGCATGGTTGTACCTTGGTTTCTCCTCCCCTTCTTCCTATATAAGTGGCTCTTCTCCTTGCCTTAGTCTCCTTTGATCTTTTGGTCTCTCCTCCACCTTGAGTGCACGATATCCCTCTCCATCTTGCTTGTGTTGGCCGATACACTCCCTTGGAGTTGAAGTGGTGGCCGATACACCTTCCTGGAGAAGCCTGGTGGACGATAGCTTTGGACCTTGGAGTGCTTCAGAGCTTGGAGCTTAAGGCGGGTTGCATAGTTTCTAACCCTAACTCTTTTACCTCTAGCTTTGATCTTGTTATATGTTAGTAGTCTAGCTTAGTTCCTTGCTTGTACATCCTACTTATGTACCTTAGTGGCCGATATCCCTCTCTAGGGTTTAGGGTTCCTTGTATACCTTGCTTTTTAGGGTTTGTGCTCTTTGTGTTGGAGGTTGAAGATGACCCAGGGTTGGGCGATACCCCTTCCTTGTGGGTGTGTTGGGCGACACACTTGCTCTTAAGTTGAACGATATGAGTAACCTTGGGTTGAGCAACACCTTTGTTCTTGTGTTGGCCGACATGGTCCCCTTTGTTCTTGTGTTGGCCGACATGGTGACCATGTTGGGCGACATGGCACCTTGGGTGGACGATAGGATGAGTCCTTGTGGGTGGCCGATACCCTTGCCCATGTGTTGGACGATAGGGTGAGCTAGGGTTTGTTGGCCGATATGATGAGTACCTTGGAGATGAACGATACCCTTCCTCTTGTTGGCCGATATGGATGTCCTTGTGTTGGATGATAGAGTGGGTGCTCTTGTGTCGAGTTATCTCCTTGTCCATGTGATGGACGATAGGGTCATGTAGTGCCATGAGTGTTAGGGTTGGGCGATAAGCCTTGGGCCATGATGGGCGATACCCTAATGGCCGATAGCCCTAATGGACGACACCATGGTGGGCGATACCCTAATGGACGACACCATGGTGGGTGATGCCCTAATGGCCGACACCATGGTGGGCGATACCCTAATGGCCGATAGCCATGTTGGGCGATACCCTACCCTATGTGCAGGATGTGTGAGGGCCGATAGGATTAGTAGTGAGTGTTGGCCGATAGGGATAGTGTGGTAGTCGATACCCTTGTTGGGTGATAGGCTTTGGATGAGGGTTGTGAGGCTATAGTGAGGGTATGAGTTTCTTTGGTGACGGTCCCTCATGTGATGGAAGTGGTTAGCTATGCACCAATAAAATGATGGTGTTGTTTTTGATATCAAAAATGTAATATGTAGCCTTGCAAACAATAAGGATGCTAATGATAGTAATGTATATGATGTTAGCCCTCATGTAATTGATGCATGATGTGACCCTTATGCTTAATTGTTAATGATAAAGAAGATGATGATAACTACTCTAGTAGTTTGTTTAATGATAATAATGTTGGTAATAATGATGCTAAGTGACAGTTACATTAAAGGTTGCTTCATGATAAAGATGACAATAGTTGATGACATAGTAATGACCTTGTTAATGATAGTGTTGGTTCTGTAAACACAACATGATCTCTATATACCCTGATTGTTTGTACAATCTCGATATAAGGGTAAGTATCAGTATGGTTGTTTAATGATGTACTTAACATACTTGATTACCAAATAACTGCCATATTGATAAGAAGATTATCTTGAATGATATTTCATGATAGTGAGCATCTTCCTTATGTTGAATCTTCAATTATAGTACACCCTAACCTTGCAGGTGATGTTTTAGCCATAAGAAGGCTATGAAATTTATGAGTATCATTACTTGATAATTATCCTATGAGGCTGTATGTAGGATATGTTGGTCCCATGATGATGAGGTGAGCCTTAAGAGACAACGGCAGTGCATGATGAAGGGTTGAGACCCTGTGGTATGTGATGATCCTTGAGATGGATCTGGATGGTTGGCAAGAGGCCAAGTGATAACATGTGATGTTGGACCCTTAAGATGGATCAGGTTGATATGAATAGATCATAATATAATGTTCTTTACTTTCTGTTATATCTTGCATGTTATACAACTTGGTTGAAGCAGAGTCAAGGATAAATACATAAAATAGTTGCCTTATAATGGGCTTTATATACCCAATCACCAGATAAAGTAAGGTTGACAAATGTAACATCTTGAATGTCATCTCATGTTAGTAAGTATAATCCTTATAACGAACTATGAATGTTGAATACACTAACCATGCAGGTGATGCTTAGCCATGAAAAAGGCTATGAGACATATGTGATGAATACATCACACTGATGATTACTCTTGCTAAATATGTTACATTTATAATGTGTTCGTCCCATGATATTAATGTGAGTTCTGAGTAGCAGTGACGGTACTTGATGAGGGATTGAGATCCTAGGATATGTGATGGTCCTTGAAATGGATCTGGATGGTTGGCCAGAGGCCAAGTAATAACAGGTGATGATGAATCCTTGAGATGAATCAGGTAGATGCGGTTACAATAATAGCATAAGGATTAAGTTTATATTTATTTATCTTCTGATATATCTTGCATAGATGCTAACTAATCTCAGTGAAATCATATCATGTAGTTGCCTTGATCATATATTCATCATAGCCTGTAGTTGATAATGGCAAAAAGGGTTTGCCTAAGAGTTAACCCGGAAAGCATATCGTTGAATAGGCGAGGGTGTTTCTAGCTTAAAAAGGAAGATGGTAAGAGTGCATCTACAGTTATAGACTCTAGGGTATGGAACTAGGTTATAACACTGCTATGTGATGAGCATGGTGAACAGGCCCATGGCTCAGGATACATGATGTGATGAGCATGGTGAACATGCCCATGGCTCAGGATACGTGATGAGTTGAGCATGGTGAACAGGCCCATGGCTCAGGTTATGTGAGGTGAGGAGCATGAATGCGTTCATGCCGTCATATAGTAGTTTCTGGGACAAAATACAGAACATTGGTTAAGGCCTCGTTTACGTGATTAATCTGTTCTATTTTAATTCCCAGGTTATGTGATAATATATCCTGATCTAATAATCATGTTACCTAGTGATATATCTTATCTTGTCAATCATGTCCCATCGAAAGGTATTTGGTTATATGCTCTTATACAGCTGGTAAGCTTGTCGGTAAGAATAGCGTTACTTTATATAGACCATTCTTATTATTTCTATTATCAATTATTTGCTGTTATAGTTTATCATGCCGAGGTTCTGTAGTTGCGGTGGGGAGTTATGTTTCCCGCTGGGACAATGTTCGATTGTCTCACTCCGCTGGTTTTTAGGTGGCCGAGGTAGACGTGGTCGTGGTCGTGGTGTTGCAGCCGAGTAGCTTGAAGAGAAGTAGAAGGCAAGCGATGGATATGCTGCTGTTTTGGACATTTTGTAGTAGAGTCTAGAGTCATCCCTGTACTCTCAGGTCCTTGGCAGTGTTTTGACGATGTTTTACGATAAACGATCGATGATGTTGGTATATCCTGCTGTTGGCCGGATGTGGGCCTTTCTGTATATGAACAGGTGGTGAACTCATGTGATAGATGAATAGCTATTTCTGTAAGCTGTAGACACGCATCAGATCTCGTGTATGTATGCATATGACATGTTTCTGTGCAGGATGAGGACTGGAAAGTAATAGTTTCACAGTTTATCTGTTTCCCGCAATCAGTTTTAATTAACCCGTGTTTTCATAATCTGTGGTTATGGTGATTTCCGCATGTTTTCGCATAACACCTCGTTATCTGTATGATAATGGGATGTGTTGCCACATTAATGGGGTTCCGTATGGTAATTTTAAAGTCTCTAATGGCTTGAGACAAGGTGATCCCTTATCCCCCATCCTCTTCTCCCTAGTTATGGAGTCCTTGTCCACACTGGTAGGGGAAGTGATAGCCAAGAAGAACATGAGGTCTTCTAGATAGGGTGGTATGAAGGTTCTCCCTCACCTCATATTTGTCGATGATGTCCTCTTCTTTCTCTCTGGGACAATGAAGTCGATGAAACATCTTCATGTGGTTTTGAAATCCTTTGGCTCCCTCACCAACATCTTCATTTGTGTTTTTTATTTACGTGTCATGAAACTTGAGGAGAGGGAGATTGAAGAATGCAGCTGGTCTTTTTGAAGGAACTTTCCCCATGAAGTATCTTTGCATACCAGTTAGTGGGGGCATTGCAAAGGGAATGGACTTTGCTATGTGCATGGATAATCTCTGGGACACGATTTCCAAATGGATGGGGCTTTGTCTATCGCTTGCAGGCCATCTAGTATTGGTTAGATTTGTTCTCATTCCCAAAATTAGATTTTGGTGCAACCAAGATGAGATCACAACCATTATTCTGAATAAGATGAGAAGTATCACCTCCTATTTCATATGAGGAGGGAAGAACCATGTTGTCTCTTGGGAAGATATAGTTAGAAGCTTTAGTAAAGGAGGTTTGAATATCAGTAACATGTCCTCAATTGTTGCTACGACTACCTATAGAAGAATCAATTGTTTTCTTATCACTAATGCTTCTATGTGGTCGGGATGGATGAAAATGAGATATGGGGACAACCATGATAGCTTACCTGGGCCTTCTTCATCTAGGTTCTGGTGGTCCATGACCAATGGGTGGAGAACTGTTGTTGCAAAGTACGTTCTGGAGTTGGGCAGATGGTCTATACGGGACAATGAAGTACACCATGGTCAATCATCTCCTTCCACACACCTCAGGTTCCCTGGTATGAGGTGGCTCGACACAAATATCATATTCCTAAATGGACTTGTTGTCTGTATTACTCTATCCTACATAAGTTTCCCACCTTTTATTGAATCAAATCGTGGGGACTAAATACAAAAATTGTTTGTCTTATGCAAGGTCCATGAAGAGAGACATGGAAATTTGTTCTTTGATTGCTCATACACCAAGCATCTCTAGTGTAGGTAGAGTCTAAAAATGGGGTGGGGTGGTACCCACCTTCCATCAGGTTTGGATGAAGGGATTTGCTAGATTACGGAGAAAAGAACTCCGTTGAGATGTTTTACTGGTTGTGTTTTCTCATTTGGGAGCATATGAATCACAGAGTCCATGGCAAGGGTGAGCATGATGCCATGTGCCTATTTGATCTTTTTTGTAAATAATCTGGGCATGGTGCTTAAATCAAAGCCTGAGATCAGGATTGGGATTGGGATTGGGATTGGGGTTTCATGATGGACTAGATCTTCTCTTTCTTCTTTTAGGTACCTTCAAAACCCTACCTTGCTTTATGAACTTATCTTGCTTTGAATTCTATAATCAGATAAGCTTTGATGCATAATTGATCAACCTTGAATGCAATTATTGAACTTATGATTCTCAATTTCATTCTAAACTAGTTTATAAATCTAGTACTCATCACAATCCTTTTTGCTATTTTGATCTTATTTACAAACACACGCACGCCTAAGATTTATGCTCATGTTGTAAATCTTTTACTCACAATTCCAATGCATTTCTTCTTGCTCAAATTGGAGTTTCATTAAGGTTTTTATGCCCTTTTATTTTCACCTACTTTTCCTAACCTTTTTTTGATCTTGGGTCAGCCTCCCTTCGGCCCAACGTAAGCCGGACCACACAAAGGGTCATGCCCCAAATTCTTTTTCTCCATCTTTTCTTCCCCCTTTCTCCCCTAGCCTCCTCACCCATTTAGGCCTATTGCTGGCCATCAGATCACCTCATGCCATGGATCGCGGGCTAATCCTATGATGGTCGGGTTGCCACCCACCTCCCGACGTCAGCATTATTGTTGGTCATTGGGAAAGTGAGCCAGACCAGCGCGATGTCTGCTGAGACCTCTTACCCGACCCTCCTTTCCCTCTCTTTTGGCCTTGTGACCCTCTGTTTGGCCAATGAGGTTTGTGTGCATAGGATGGGGTAGTTGGCAGCCATTACGACCACCTTGGCCGACCTACCCCATCAGTAAACCCTAAACCACCACCATGCTACCTCCCTCTACTATTTAAAGCATCTGAGTCACCCTTCCACTCCACCTCACTCCACTCGACATTGTGGAAGCTCTACATGGCTTTCCCTCACCCTGCTCGGTCTCTGCCATCGGTTGTCGTGCCAAGGCACTCAACGCAAGGTCAGGGACAATGCAAGTAGCATCGGATCAACCACCGATGGATTGGATCTCACCCAACCCATTGCATCCAAGAACCTAACCACGGATCATGCCCATCCACTCTCGACCAGTCACCTCCAATACTGTAATTCCCCCAACTGCTCGCCTTTGTGCGCCGCCGCTCCCAACAGTGATTAGCCAAGTCCACCGATTGCCCCCATTCATCGATCAACACAAGCACGAGCAAGCCAACGACTGATGAGTGCCTACTGGCTGACTGCCCGGCCCAAATCATAACCTTGTGGCCCAAATCACCTCTTCTCGGTCCAATTTGGTATAAATCCCTCCAAAAACCCTCTTTTATGCTCAAAACTTCAATGTTAAGTATCCCTCTCACCTTTTATCCAAATATTAAAGTGTTATATACCAAATTGATAATAAAAAAACCACCTTTCCCATGGTGTGAACTATTGTTCCTGATTTTGTTCATAACTCTACTGATTTACTATTTAAGAAACTCCCTCATATATTATGACTTAAAGGTTGTGTTTTAGAGTAATAAATGATCTACCTTGAGCAATTGCATGATTTAGACCTAATGGATCCTTTTGAATTATGTTAACTCTAAAATTAATCACCCTTATTATGACTTGTACACTCTTGAATAAATATCTTATACTATCATGCCTTATGATCCTCATAGTACCTTAAGTGCTCATTTTTGTACATGAATGTGACCAAAATGACCTAAAATTGTAACCACAAGATGGAAGTACACATTTTTATGCTTTCCCTAATCTGTCTAGTTGATATCAGCTCTGGACTCATCTTGTATATCTTGTAAACATGGATGTTCTATATAGACCCTAGGTGCCTAATGATGCTAGTATTATGATGAGTATTATGTGCAAATTTTTAATATGA